>JACCIC010000046.1:3130000-3429689 GCA_018907035.1 Sycobia sp. Sy_11
CGTATTCCAAATCATACTGCGCTCCATCCGACCGCATAAGCAGTATCTGACGACCTCTCGGTCGTGCAATTGCATTACCGAATTTGTTCAGTTCCCCAACGTATTCGGTCATTGGCGCGCTTCCTCCGCATCTGCTATTGATTTCCTCCCATAAGTAGGTTATAATATTAACTAACGCAGATGAATCTATGAGTATGACATTTCTGGTATCCGCTCTCCGACGGAGCGGTTTCGTATGTTCATGGCCCGTTCGGCCTGCTCCTTTGCTGTTCGCAGTTCAGCGATCAAACTTTGACGTTGTTTGGGAGTATTCTTTCACTAGATTACCACTACTACTCTTCTAACAAAAAATCTTTTTTAACGAGTAGCCCGTTAATCTAAGCTCGATTAATAATCAATCGTCTATAAATCCTACATTCCTTGTACATCCAAACTTCAGCGCTTACACCACCTAACCCTACCCGTTCTTTTCTTTATCCTCGGTCGTCTGCTGATAATACAAAATATGCACTAAAAGTTGTAGGGCTACAGTTAGAAAATCCGTACTACTTTCCGCATCTTCATAAAAATTTGGCTAGTTACAACAACCTTCCTCTAACTATATACAAAGATCCAAGTTCATCGGTTTACATAAGGCTGTTCAGTATCAGTTTACGAGGGATTATCAAAATGGTCGCTGTCACTGTTTAAGATGAATAAAAATATAGAACAAGGTGTTAAATTATCAATTAAATTTTCCTTGAAAGATGGTCAAAATGGAACGGAAACGAAGAACATGTCAAAAATGGCTCACGGTGAATGTGTTCTGTGTTGTACTACTATTTTTCGGTGGCTTAACCTCTTTGCCATAAAAATTCATTGTAGACGACGAAAGGAGCCGTCGGCTTGCTTTTGTAAATTGAATGATCGTTATACGCATAACTAAAATTTAAAGCACTTTACTGAATTGAAATAAGTCTAAAGTATAAAAATATAGTTTCAGTGTGGTACTGTTTTCTCTCAGCATGGGAGCCAGCCTCAGAGCCCCTTTCTGTCGGTCCCTCCATATACTTACAGTGGCAGCTCGCATGTCACCTCCCCTTCGGCGTTGTCGAAACCGTCGCACACTTCGGTCAGACAACCTCTCTTCCTTCCTTAATGTCATATAAATTATTGTCTTCATTTCGTATAAAATAAGTCTTGGACCTATCTTATTAGTTTTGACATTTGATTTATTTTAATAAATTTCAGTAAAATTTAAAAATTCTTCAAATATTGAATAATATTATTATTTTCTAAGTTAATACAAAGCGAGAACGTTTTGTTTAATGACAACGCAATAAATTGTCTAGCGATACATTATTTTTAGACATTATTAGTCACGTATTCTATAATTGAAATCCTAGCTAATATAAATTTACTATAAAAATATAAATATTTAACAATATATTTTATGTATTCTTTTAACCCTAAAAGTTATCTTATCTTAAAACGTATAGAAACACTTGATAAGAAAAGTATGAAATATTTTAAACTTTGATATTCGTCTTCACATTAACACGCACATTTCAAAAAAGCTTCATGATATATAAATCTATAAGAATGTCTATAAAGTAAAAATTTTTAAATAGTATTATGATATAGAAACTAAATTTTTTGGTGACATGATAGATACCGCATAAAGATATACTATATTCGGTAACAAAAATAGGTAGAATATATCGTTTCTAATTTATCAATACGGTATATTGTAGATTTTAAGAAGAAATTTGTTGCAAAACATTTATCGTAAATGTAGTATAAAGATTTCTCAAATAGAGATAATCTTAATACAAGAATTATTACGTACATGCTTGTAAAAAATTCAATGATTGTCATGATGGAAAATAAAGAATTGCATCGAAAAATACAGTTTACGATTTTGGGATTAAATTATCGTGAAACTGTACTAAAAATGTGCTGCATTTCTATAATCGTGATCTAACTCAGCTTTAAAATATTTTCAAACAGAATTTCTGATTCGATATAGAAGAAGTACAATACGTTTTATACCAACAAAAAATATGCGCGGGATTAAATTTGTGGAAAGTTCCATATACCCAGTGCTGTGACTGGAAAATATCATTTTATTTAACAGTAAATGTATGCATTTAGGTGTCGTGCCCTGTAAACTCAGGTTTTCTAAAGCTGGTCCTTCATGCATGCATAAGTTGTGTAGAAATTATCGCTAGGTTTTCGAAAGCTCTGAAGAGCCTCTATATAAATATAGATTAAATTATCCACAAAGAAAAGAAAATTCCTGGCCGTATGTTTATCAGATGAACACAAAAATTCATGGTACAATGTTCGTTTATTTGGATATGTCGCGTCGCCGTAGAGTGGAGAAAAATATATAAAATGCAAGTACATCCACTTTTCTAGATCTCTCTTTCCACTGAACTTTAATGACTAAGTTCAACCGAAGGAAAAGTAATAAACCGCAGGAATAAATCAAATTTTAAAAATTGAATCTATTCTATTTATTGAAAAATTTGATGACGATTATAGTCACATTGTTATGAGCTATTTTTAATAATTATATGGCATATCTATTCCGTCTGCTTTAATAGCCCATCAAAAAAAGTTATTTAAAGTCGATATTAAGGTAAATAGAATTCATATTTAGGATTTTCTTCCAGTAACAGGTTCTCCTGCACAACAATGGAGTTCAGTAAGAGGATTTTAATTCTATACTCTTATAAATTATTACGTCTTATACTGTTATTTGAAAAAAAATTTAACAGACATAATTAATTTAAAATTACTAAATTTTTATAACGTTGTAAAGAATGAAAAAATTATACATAATATAAAACCAAAAAAAAATCATCTTTCAGTATTCGCTACGGCTTGAATATCGACCATATTTGAAGAAAAATATAACTCTCGATACTATATTCATAATTAGAATCGCATCTATTACGTACATTATTGTATTTTAAGCCTGCATGACATATTATTTTTAAATAATTGTACGAAGGTACACTTATTACGAATGTACTCTCAGATTGGTTGAGTTCAAAATGGGGATTCGTGACGAAGACATTGAAAACAATTGAAAATTCTCTCTTTTTAATTGCTTCTTTATCCAATAAACAATTGCAAATCGAAGTTTTTTATCATTTTAAACATAAAATTGTTTTCTCCCATTAATTCCCAAAAAAAATCTCATTGATTCCGAAAAAAACCAACGAAAGACCTTTTGTTAAGATTTTATGCTACTTCCCAAAATAATTTCAACTATAAGTATACGAAAGTAAGATCTTAACAATAATTTCTCAATATCATACAAAATGATGAATTGGATTATTACGATTAAGAAAACCTTAATAAATGCTAGTAGTTAAAAAAAATTTCTAAACATTCATTACGATTCATTATCTACTAGTGAAAAATGCTTAATTTTGACATAAGAATAATAAGAAAGATGTAATATTGAATGAATCCAAAAAAAAATTCTTTAATTATAATATCATCGGAATTCAGATCTGTGTATGGGATTGAAACTGTAACTAAGTCAACAGACTAAGGAGAAGCAGCAATGAAAAAGTACAATTTTAGTAACGACTCGAAAGAAAAAAACGTAGTAAAAGATAACTAGTTAATTACATATACAAATTAATTTTAAACTAATCCAAATGATATCCGGATGACCTGCCTAAATTTAAAAAATTATATTTTAGCATTTGGTAAATTTAAAAATGTAATGCACATGCTAAATTTAAAAAATTATATTTTAGCATTTGGTAATGCCACCTACTTTCCGGAAAAGTACTGGCTATGGTTTTTTCTCAAAAACTAATAGAGCGCAAAAACACTATTGCGGAATATTATTTTTTCAGAGATACTCAATAGATAATTATCTTTAATTATATAATTGAGTTGTTCAATTATTGAGTTACCATATTTGAAAAACCCAAAAAGTACAAAATTTGTTTTATGAAATGTTATTTTTGTAGGAGTCAACATATGAAAATTTATGCTCTCGGTTGCGTTTTAGTAAATAATTTTTCTGTAACTAATAGAAGAAAATATTTTTTATTTAAGGGGTATCCAAAGAATAACTAACGGAAATTCGGAAATTTCACCAAACTTAATTTTAAAAACTCAGTTCAATATCATTTATATAATTTGAATGTTACTTTTCAAAATATATTTAGCCAATGTAACTCGCTTCAAAATGTACATGATTTTTTTTTAGAAAAAATATCGGGCTTGATTAATAATTACAAGACACCCTTTTGGAACAGATACAGACTGTGATAATATTCCAACAACGTTAAAATATTACAATAAAATTTCAACAACGATGATATCGTAAAAAATATAAAACCCCATAATAAATTTTCTAAATGATTAATCGATTTAAAAAATTATCGTCATATTGAAACCAACATTTTTAATTTCATAGTTTTTAAAGTGCAATCATAAATAACGATTGTAAAAATTCTTTTAAAAGTACATTAAGATTTAAAGTAATATTATAAGTATTTCCTAAACATTACAAACTATATAACATGAAAACATACATTATTTTCAGAATTAAAAACTTTCACTAAAATGATTTTCATATTAATAATTTTTATGGCTAGTAATTTCGTCACTGCCCAAGGGTAAGTCTTATCAAATGTAAAATTCATTCCGTAATATTAATATAAATAATATAAAAACAATTGTTCAGCTATGTATATATATATATATATATATATATATATATATATATATATATGTATGTATATATATATATATATATATGTATGTATATATTGCAACCAGCGTTTACATGCAAGCTATTACTAATTCGCCCTGCTGCAATCCTTCGGTATCGTCCTGAGGATATAAACCAGAAAAGGGAAAAAGGTCGGACAAGAATATGGATACGTTCAGGGAGGATAAATGAGCACTCAGTAATTTTGTACTATACCGGACGATACTGGACTGCACGCCCGCGTATGCGCACTTTCCGAGTATGACGGCGGGGACAGGGCACAGGGCCAGGTACTTTTCGATGGCATATTCGTGGCGTGTAACGTACTCTAGTATCGGCTTACATTTAAGCGCGCGCTCACTCAGTTTTTCAAACTCGCGAATAAGCGATCGTCAATTTCGGCGGATACAATATATATATATATATATATATATAATATATGATATGATATGATTTGTGATATATGATATATACCAAAAAATGCAATTAAACAACAATTAACAAACAATTAAACACTAGAAAAAATAATATGTACACATTTTATATAAATTGAAATGATAAAAGGAAGCATCTTAATGTGTTAGCCCCCCAAAACCGGTACTTATGGATCCAAAATCGTTAAAAGAATACCAAACGGAATTTAAAGTAAATACTCAACTGTTTACGGTAGGAACAATGAGATATGTTATGCCGGAAAAATATCAGTCACAAGGTCCTCTTTATTACAATTTCAAACCTAGGCCAGATGACGTATTTTTGGTGTCTTTTCCAAAATCAGGTAAATTTTGAAATCGTACAGATTCTTTCTCACTCAATATTTTAATGTAATTTTGCTGAAATTCTTATAGAATATGATTTTCTTTATAAAATGTACATATATTTTTACTTTATTTCCTCTTTTATTATATTTATACTAAGTTTGATCTTGTGTTTGCATATTTATATTTTTTATATTTGATGTTATTTTATTTTTATAAATTTCTATGTATTCTTATTTTTATAATGTTTTTTTACTATGATTACAAACGAATGAACTGCTTCTAAGTTGTTTTGGTAGGGTTAGGCAGGACCACAAGTCTTTAGCCTTAGTAAATAATAATTCATTTCATTTTCGCTATCGTCATTTCGTCATTTTTTAACATATTCTTTACTTCCGTAGCATAAAATTTATATAATTTCTTGTTTAAGGTCAATTTTGGATGGCAACAGTAATTTGGTTAATACTCAATAATTTAGACTATAAAACTGCGAATACAACCAATATTATGCAAAAAGTACCTTTATTAGAGTGAGTATTTTCTGTATTAAAGACTCACAAACATTAAGATTAATTCATATTTCCTTTCTCAAAACGTATTACTAGGGAAAGTATGGTATCGAATAAAGATGTAGAAAAATTGCCAGTTGAAACAATGAAATCACCAAGATTTATAAGAACTTTCTTACCTTATAGTTTAATTAAAACAATTTCTGATTCTGCTTCGAAGGTAGGCAATAAGTATATAATTCAAATTTTTAACAAATAATAACTCTTAAGAAATTATCTTTTATAAAAAATTAGAATTAAATTAATAAATATTTTTATCGGTCTTACAGTCTTTATAATATAATATATTAGCTAAGATAATAATAGTCAGAAATAAAATGTATTACTACAATAAATTATTATAAAGATTTATAAATAAAAATATTTATTAATTTTAATAAAATAGTTGAACAAAAATAAAAGTTTGTTCACCTTCTATAGAACTTTAATTGTATTAAATTAAACCGTTTAGAATTATTAACAAATTAAATTATATTTCAGATAATTTATGTAGCAAGAAATCCAAAAGACACTATAGTAGATAATTTTAATACGCTTAATTTTACGGGGAGTATAGATAGATATTGGTACTTTTTTCAAAACAATTTAAGTATGTTCCAATTGATTTTTCATATAATTAAATATGATAATATTATGTATTAAAGTTTGACTTTTTAGTTCCGTATTCTCCTTATTGGCCACACGTCAGAGAGGCTTATGCAGAAAGAGATAACCAGAGGAAAAGATTTCTTTTCATCGATGAGGTCTGTAAAATAAACAAATCAATTTACTTTAGAATCTATATACTTATAATGGACAATTGATTGTTGTTATATGATCATTTTAGAATCCATTGCAGCTGGTGACATCATTATTCAACTTTTTAGGAAGGGAACGTAGTACGAGGCAAGTAGAAGATCTAGCAGCTTATATGAGCGTTAAGATGCCAATAGCAAAAGGCTCGTGGAAGACAAGATTTTCGAAACAACTCGACACTGAAATAGATACGTGGGTATCAGTTAATCAACATGACATACACTTTCCATAAACTAGTATATTTTTATAGCTATTATCCAAGACTTGAAATTTTACGGAATTACTAATATTAGAACTCTTAATATAGAAGTTCAACTTTAATATTGCTTGTAAAAACTTAAGAAAAAAGAGTGAGAGATTGTCTAAATGTATATTCAAAGGTGGAAATGAATTATGAAATAAATTACGATATGTTCAAAATATAATTTATTTGATAATACCCTAAGGCATGAAAAACCTCCACTCAGTCAGTAGGGAAAAAATCCGTCTAAAATACAATATACAATAGTATCTAAACGCAACCTTATTATCTAAATAACTATGGATAATTATAACAATCATATAATTATTCGCATACATCCAATTTTTGTCAATGGGAGAGAGCGTATTTCAGCCCGCCATCACGGCCGCAGAGCACACTCGAACGTCAGGTGAGGTTCAATAGGGAAGGAGCATTCCGTCTTAACCTCCTGCTCTGCGCTATGAACCTGACGTCTCAGGAAGAAAACAGTTCTAGCCGTAACGGCAGTCGTTGAGCACAGTTCTCCTCAAGAAGCTCCTGAGATTTACTCGATGTATATTCTCCGCAAGTCCAACTGTTTTGCCCCGTTGATGCGCCTTAATTGCACTGTATAATTCTATTCATTCGCTAAAAAATAAGTATCAGTAGAAATAAACTAATTGCAGGCGGAAATCTATGATCAATTGACAACTAGCTCGAATACGATTACAAGGGAAGTGTCCGAGTTGTCATTTGATCGACAGTCTGTCACAAAGTACAAACGTTTCTCTCCGCCGAAGAGTTGCAACGCATCACAAAAACAAGGAAAGATGTGCGAGAAATCTAACCAAAGAGCACGTCGAATTTCCCAGCCAGGTGTACTACTGCTTTAAATTTCTTCAGGACAATGGGTCATTCGGTTCGGAAAGGAGCGACCGGCACACGTGTCCAACAGCGGTGCGCTCATTCATAAATTAAAGGAGTATATTATAGATACTCATAGTAATAAAAAATATTTTGGTAATTACTATAGTCATCTCTGAATTGCTTTAGCCATTCAACGGAAACAGAAAGTGAAAGATAGCGAGAGGGAGCGAAGAAGTGATAAGTTGACAAAGTAAAAAATCGTTACCATGTTCAAAAAAAAAAAAATTATATTACTAATATCTTCATTAACACTTTATTCTCCAACTAGGTTTCTGGTTTATGACATATGCATAAAACAAAAAGCTAGTGCATTTTTCTTCTCTTCTAAAATCTGATATGATCCAGAATATTCCAGATATATTACTTACGTACTTGTAGGTTTGAGCTCGAAAATTTATTATTCTCTTTTAGCAACATTTATGTTTCGTTACTTAGTGAGCTGTGTTTACGGCATTTAATTGGTAAGAAAAACAGGAAAGTTTGCGCACCTGATCACTTAAACAAATATCAATTTATAATTATTTTGTGTGAAATATTAAGCGGATCTTTCCCTTTATATAATTCAGTTTGAATGTATTCTACAAGTTCTGATATCAGGAAAATTAATTCCTGTCATAATATAGTTTGTGATAAATATAATACATCTGTGTGATTTTTTGTGATTCCTAATTTTATATGAGCGTTCGAGAAAAGGGCATAAATAGCAACTAGTCTGTTTTACTACTGCACGTTGCATATGCCGAAATTTCATTTAGATGAGATGAATTATAATTATAATAAAATTTTTGGGCTATCGCCAAATATTCAGGTGAACTAAACTATAATAATAAAGTTGAAAAGGAATAATAATCTTTTGGATGATGTAAAAGTGAAAAAAAATTTGGTTTAATTTATAAGTAACATTATGAATTAGCTATTTATATGACCGTAAGTACTCTCCTTCTGTAAAAAAATCCGAAACACGAAGCGCGGGACGATAGTGTGCCCTAAATCAGTGACACCTAACTCCACTCGATGCAAGAACTGATGAATATATTTACCATACTTGGTTCACGAAAGCTAGGCTTATTAGCGAGTCATTACTAGTTTCTTCTCAAAGATCTTTCATCCTTAGAAATTATTTTTTTAGTAAGTAGATTGAAATCAAACAGCAAAAAAAGTACAAAATTTACAATCCTGCAAATTATAATAAATTATTCATTACGAATATATTAGGACTACCCCATTCTATATATTATTGACAATGATCAAGTATTTATTATTTATGTCATACATATACCAATCAAACAAAAGCTATAATTAGTAGAAACATTTAACTGAGCATCAACAGCTACTTCGGCTATTAGATTATCAAATAAACGAGTCTGTGTTTTACATATTATATATTGAGGCACTAAATTACTTTTTCCGTACTTAAATAGAGAAACTTTTATATTTTTAGTTTGTATAAAAGAAATTTTAAAATGATATTTTAGATAGTTTTACTGCTTTATATTATTATTATTTTTCTATTGATTTTTATGTATTTCAAACTTGAATAAGGCATTCTTAAAATTTTATTAATTTTATAATTAATTTTTAAGCTGCAATTTGCTACATAAAATATTTGTTAATAAAATATGTTTCGAAATTCTTTAGAAAATAAATCTGACCTAGAATTTCTTAAAATAAGAATATCATTATTATCTTAATTTTTTAACTCCATATCGCCAGTAATTAATGTTTGTATTTCATAAATAGACAGAATAAATAAAATTTGCCGAAGATGCGTATAGCTTAAGCATTCCGCATTTCTCGAAGACAATTGATTTATAGAATTACCAACAGACAAATTTAGAAGGACTTCATGATAATCGATTCTGGTGAATATTCAATGGTAATATCATATTGAGCATAAGCTCACGTGCTTGCAACAATACGATTTGTAAACTCATTCGATTGGATGATACACGGAGATTGTCGTTCTAATTGAAATTCTCCACTTCGCTGTTTGGTAAATATGACTTTGACTGGATGGTTAGGTGAAAATATATATATATATATATATATATGCATGTATGTATGTAACTGAAATTAAAATCTTTTATTTGTCTTCCATATTGTAATATAAACGCAAACAATAGATTTTAAGCGTACATTTAATAAACAATAGCTTAAAAAAATACTTAATCCAAATGTTTGAAAAATCATTCAACAATGGACTATTTCAGAGAGCCTTTACAGCGTACGCCTATAGAGTAAAAAAATAATCGTAAAAAAAAAATGAACCGTAGCTCACGAATGTAAGCGCAGAACGCGTGAGAACTGCACGCATCCTAAAAAAAAAAACAAAGTGAGACTTCTTCTTTCACGTGACAAACTAACGATTAATCCTGACAGAATTCCGGCACTCTCGTTTCAATGAATTCGCCACAGTCCAGTCCGGAATGCTTAACGCCTCGCGGCGTTTTGCACAATACATATACAGATATTATTATACAATCGATCGAATTATAGACGGATTTCATCTTTGGCTGTGAAGATCAGGGCGGAGGGTGGGAGGAAACGACTGCCTCTCTAGGAGGCGTCTTCCCTCAACGCTCCTCGTCATCCTCGTGCTCGCTGTGCTCGTGATGATGCGCCGGGCTGACGGCGTCACCGCCGCCGTCACCGCCGTCGCCGTGATGCCGATTACCACGGGTGTTGTGCACGGTCGCGTGGAACCCGTCCTCGTCCGCGTGATATCTCACGGTTCTGATGTTGCCGTCGGGCTCTTTGACCGTGTACTCGCCTGCCACCGCCTTACCTGCAAAATAAGAGATTGGTGCTCGTTATAGAGATACGTGTAAGACCCACCATATATATATATATATATATATATATATATATATATATATATATATATATATATATATATAGATAGATAGATAGATAGATAGATATATATTCGCATTTTTTTTGTGGCATTTTCGCACTACTACATTATCGCGGTTTTATTAAGAGTGATCAGCGAGCTTGCTGTCTCGTCCTTCCTTCGCGTATCGGTCTTTTTCTTGTAATACGCCCAAGTCACATGATAGTGTAACCTCAATTGGCTTGTGCATCTGCATTACATTCTATATATAGCGACGCGTCGCCTTACAACGTACATGCGTCGACGTTAAAGGGTGAAGTGAACGGGGGGATTAGCCCGACAGACAGACGGGTGAGTGGTGGATATTCGCGGATTTGTCGAGAATGGAGTCTCTGCAACGTTCAAGACGAAGGGCTCCGGGATGGAGGACGGATAACGGATTATTGGCTGGTATAATCTGAACAATATAGAGTATCGCCGTCTATGGATTCCTATAGGTTTCTTGCAGGCAGGTAAGCTGCGCTTTTATCTTAACAATGAAAATTGGTGAATGTAGTGAGATGTGCAAAAACGAAAATCGCGATATATTTCTATTGCAATGCAATCTGTTTGTTAAGCATATAACCGAATCCTTATTTTATTATAAATATTATATTTATAAAGATTTCCTTCAATTTCAGATTAATTTTATTTTTATGAGCATTCAAATACAGATTATATGAAAAATAGTCTTTGAAGTTTTATAAATTGAAATACACGTTTTCGAAAACTAAATCCAATCATCATTCCCGGTTGACTTCTTGAGTGTCTTGTATTTTAAAAACAGCGCCTTTTTCATAAGCAACAGGTCTGCATGTACATTTCATACTTTTTTTACAGAAGTTAATTTTAAACGTTCAATATATCTAAATAAAAAATTAATAACTAGGAACTCTAAGAGATATTTTATTGAGTTGATATAGATTCAGTAAAATCACTCAGATTAGCTGAAAAAAATGAGCTCCACAACGTTTTAAGATTTAATGCTCTCTGTTCCCAAGATACTATATTTTATTTAATTAAACTAGATGTACTGCATCTAATATTTATGATAATTTTTATAATAACAACTCCGTTTTTCATTGGATGTTTAAGTTCTAATATCATTAGAAGCAAAAAAGTTCTAATAAACCTATGTTCGGAAATGTACAGTTTGTGATTACTTGTCAGTTGAGTTTATTAATCAATTGAATTTTACACATGCTAAAGGAGCAAAAATCTGATTAAGCTTTAATTAAAAATAAATAAGAACAAGTACAATACAAGTCGAAACTACATGATAATATTTGAATTTTTTTGAATTACTTAATTAGAAAAGATATTTATTGGTTTTCATTTCAAAATTTCAGAGTTTCCATAAGAAACATAATTGTAAAATCAGAAAATATTTCTTGTTATAGATTATTTTAGCTCTGGAGTCAAAAATGAATCTCCTGAAAAATGTTCAGGTTGATTTTAATTTATAGAATTGAAAATCAGTCAAACTTGATTTCTTATAGAATTTTTAGAAAATATATATCATTATATTTTAATATTGTTTTAATAATATTTTATACAAAATTCATTACTAAACCATTCCTATCAGAGTATTTCTGCCATTTTCATTGAATTCAGCATTTTATAAATAATTATAAAATATGCCACATTATTATTGAAATTACATTTTCCGTGGTTTATGTACTCATTAAATCTTGTGCGTGAAAGAAAATTCGGAAGTGCCTTTAAATAAATAAATATGATTTTATATACTACCAGATATCCGCGACCTGATTCAGTTTCAAAATGAGTCTAAAAGACACTGCAGTTTTACGTAAAATTTTTAATATACCTATCATGAACACAGATTTGGAGCCATGAAATTATTAATAAATATTAAGATTACTTTGGTACTTATATTGCTGTACAGCGACCGTTCGAGAATTTATGTTGCATAAAATATTAATACCACGGCTAAAAGCAATACTAAATTTTTAATGTATATTAGTAAAGAAGGAAAATGTAAAATGATAATAATTGGCCCAATTCTTCACTATTTAAAATTATCCATTGCTTGATAGTCTCATAGAATTCACGGTAAACAAGAAAATTAAATTTTTAATCGAAAATATTATATATACATGTGTGTATACCTCGCCTTTCGAATTCTTAAACTAACATTTTCCTAAAATCATAGCAGTTAAAGAAGCGTAACGAATCTCTCTTGCCCATATATATATATATCAAAGCACTGAGCACATTATATAAAGCATTGTCACGCAAACTCGGCGTTTTGGACAAACACACTGGCATTCAAATGCAGAGCCTCGCACAGTTGACGTAGTTTCACACCCGACCTGTTGGTACTATCCATACGATAACTCCCCTACCCCTACCATTCTTGCCCAATAAATTTAAGTAACGGCATGAGATATTCCTTCTATTATAAAGGGTCCGGTATTTCAATGGTGGAGTAAGGTGGGCAGGGGGAGGGGGGTCAGTGGAAAAACGAAAATTAACCGAGCCTCACCACAGGGGCGCATAATTGAAAATCGATTGACCGAGCAAGCATGTCACGAACTAGTCGGGAAAATCATTTACCGATCGCTCCGGGGTAATGAAATCGCGCGCGCATGTGTGTGTGTGTGTGTGTGTTTTCATATGTATGGGAGTGCGTGGGTAGATGTACCTGGGCATAGGAAGGGGATGGGAATAAAATTCAAGCACCGGCACAGTCAGCCCTTGCAAATTTCGAGCTGGAATCTCTCCTTCCACTTCGTTTTCGGTTAGAAGCGTTTTTCCTGCCCCCCCCCGCTTCCTTGCCAACCACGCGCACATATCACAGGCGTCACGTTCAGATTCTCCAATCGCGACGCGGGAATGTAACCAAGCCGAATATCTGGGTCTATCTGCAGAACTGCTTCGGCGTTGTCTCCGAGAAAATGGAGAAGGGTGAGTGGTCCGACGACAGGGGAGAGGTGTAGTATGCGCATTCGCACGCCGGGCCACGCATATCTATATTCCATGCATTATATGCAACCACATAAGTACAGGCGTATATGTGTGAGTGTGCCTCTATGCGCGCCGACCTCTTATATTATATATATATATGTGCGAACCACTGCGCATCGAGAGCGTTATTTAACGATGCTAATGCAGTGTTTGAATAACCCATCCTCGGGGTTGAGAGGGGAAATTCTCGAGTAGTTTTTAATAAGGTCTCATCATGGCGTCAACGACGTGCCGCGCCGTGAAGGAGATCAGTTTCAATTTTATGCAGAGAGTATATATTGATTTTGGCGCGGTAAATTCAAGAGTGAAACTGTGGCTCGACGGATCCCGCCGCGTTATCCAATATTATGGTATATATAGATTTTTACGAAGGGGCGTTCGAGGGAACTATCTTGAACTATGAATAATATCCCCTAGAATTTTAACGCTATGTTTATGCAAAATGGTAATCTGGAAGAATATTTATTATAAGTTGTCATCGATATAATAGATGACAGAAGAATCTTTGATTTCATCTCCATTTACCAAAGAAATCTGATTTGTTATGTTAAATAGATTCTAAAATTGTTTCTTACTTCGGTCCACGATAACTTAATGGTTAAATTTATAATTTCAGTAAAAACAAAAACTTTTATTTGTCTCGATGATAATGAATTTATGAAACTAAAAAATTTTTTTCCGAATGATATATTTACCTAGCTGTTCTAATCTGAAATTGATTGACTAACTTCAAACACACATTAAAATATATTTAACAATTTTGTTATTATTACAATTGAAAATTTCATTAAAAAGAATTACCTCCGAAGCTGTGAGACAAATCTCTCATTTTATATTATTCTCATAATGAAACTATTGAACTTTCTCATGGATCTATATCCCGCATAGTCTAATTAAAGCTAATTTGAAATTCAAAAGACTCTGATATTTAGCTCTATGTATTAATCAAAGGATTTCCTTATTTCAGTTTAAATTTTATCATTTTTATCCGTCTCTGATGAATTTCCTACACCTTTTTAAAATGTCTATTAGCGAAACATATATTAATTGAAAAATTACGTTATCAGGAACCTCATTGATTGAGGGACTGAACTCTTTGAAAAGTAAATTTTTATGGCTCATATTCCAGATGTAATAGGGGCTTTTAATTTGGAGATCGATAATTACGAATCTAATACGATTTAAAAAATGCAATACTACGTACGATTAATTGAAAAATTAGCCGTTAAATGCTAATTTTTTTAACGTAAGGATGTTTAAAATAATCTTGTTTTGAGAGTTAAAAAGCAACTCCTACATCATTAACCTTATGTATTAGTATTATTGTTATTGTTGTTGATATTATTATTATTATTATTATTGTTATTATTATTAGTATTATTATTATTTATAATAAATTTTTTTAGTAATTTTCAGAACTAACGTGCGGATTTCTCATAAAAAGATGTCTGCGTAATCTATCAGTAAGTATGAATTGAATTTAAAATTTTTACAATTGTTTTATTGTTAGTAACGAATTAAAGATAACGCTACTCTACAACAGAGCATAGAAAATTATTTACTATATCCACAGTTTCGTAAGAGCTGACAATAGCCTCGTCCCCTTGAGGAAAACCGAGAGCATAAATAGGGTGCCGTTTTACGTTGGCTTCGGCCCCTTAAAGGGTTGCCGAAGCACTGACACTGCCTCGGGGCAACTGCGATTGAATCCCGGGGCTTCCGCACCGCGGGACGAGCACGGGGAACGGGACCGAAATCGAAGACGAACACGAATGCGCACTGGCAATTGATAAGGTTACAATATCGTCGGCTTACCGTCGCGCAGTTCCTTCTGCCCGTGATAGTCGCCCGTGTGATGGTCCTGCACCCCGTAGGCGAACTCGTATTGCGCCGGCGCCGCGTAGTCCTTGTGGTGCTTGCCCTTCTTGTCCACCCAGGTGATCACCTTGTCGTCGCCCTCGACCGGCCCGTGGTAGTGCTGGAACGAGTGGGCGTGTCCACCGTCGGCCCTCGGCCTCGCGCTGGCGAACGCCACCAGCAGCAGGACCGTCAGGCACAGCGTCGTTGTCGGCGGCTGCCGGGAAAAGTCGGAGGGCTCGTTAAATGTATATATGTATTATCGTCGATAATGAGCGAAGAAAAAAAAGTTCGCAACACGGTATTGGGTCCCCTCTCGACCTCGTCCCTCGTACTGTTATTATTGTTATTATTATTGTTATTATCGTATATCGGCTCTTTATGAAAGAAACGTCGGGCACAATCGATGAAAACTCCCTGTATTTTCATGCACTGGGAAAATATATATCTGATCATTTTTAATTAAAGTCTAACTAGTTCGTGACAAAATTTTTAAACTTAAAAATAACATGTAAATTGATATCAATTTAATTGTGTCATTAATAATGTATATTTAATGTGAAAACATGTTATTTCTGTGTTTTACATTTAAAAATCCTTAAATTAATGTCGAATGAAATTTTTTTCACAATATATATTTATAAGACGCGATAAAAATTGTGTACAAAGGTTTTACATAAAAGTAATCATTAAAATTTTCCAAACGCGGCAGAAAAATATTTATATAATAGTTGCTTTTAATCGCTAGTATTGAACAAAATCTACTTTTCTCTTATTTTTAAATAATTATTAAAGAAAAAGTATTTTACAATTACCAATTGTGTTTTTCATTAAAATATAATTATCTTTCGTTGCTACAAATAAGTACATTTGAAGTAGAAAGAGAGGTAATTATTTGAATTTATTATACTTTTGTTTGGTTTACATATGACGTACGTGTATGTCAAATGTTTATAAAAATTGTGTTCGCTATTTTTTTCTTCATTTTTTAAATTCTTTATTGATTCTATTATTAAAAATTAATTAACATTTGAGATACACGAAACGCTCCTCATAATTTGTGTTTTCAAATGCCAATTTACCTTACGTTTAAACATGTCTTTCTGAAATGCTTATATTAGTGCGCCAGTATACTTATTTGTTTCAGATGCTACAGTGATGTGAAAATATGATTTTATCTTTAAATAAAACATAAAAAAGTGTAAATAAGAATCAATAATCAGATATTCAATAATAAAATTCAAGTATTTGAAAAATTTTTTCATTTTCAGGGATGAAAATTTCATAATAAGGTTTTTTTGTTTTATCCATTTTCCACCTAACCTTACCCGAGTTTATACAAACCGAAATTTTTATAGATTCAGTGGTATACATATTTTCCAAAATAATATACGTGATGCGGAATTTCAAGAATGTAGACTATTTCAGTAGAACAAAAAACTAATATTTATTATAAACATTTTAATACTGTAACTTTTTGTCCATTATACGTATTTTCCCAGAGAGGATCAATTGTATATTCAATAAAATTAAAAAAAAAAAACTTAACATTCCTTTTAATATAAAACAGTCGGCTTATATCGTTGAACCGGAAAAACAATTATTGACGCGCACGTTGCTCCCCGAACATCCGAATAAGTATTTTCAAATATCGCTTAGGAATACCGGGATAAAAAAGGCAGAAACAGTGTATACAAGGTAAAGCCGATATGTTCCGTTTATTAAGCATCGGCCGGCGTAATAAAAAGTCCAATTACTATATATAGACGCGAGCCGCATCCGAGCTTATCCATTTGCACATCTTTCATAAAAGCGAATATATAGGTATGAGCTACAGTATGAGTATTTGTGTGTGGGTGTATTGTATATGTGTTATATATACAGATATATATATATATATATATATATATATATATATATATATATATATATCCATCTGCTTCGCACACGCTCATTTCTTTCACTGCACGGAGCCACTCACTTTAACGGTCATTTCATCCGATTACTTTCCGTCTGCTGCTTCGCTGCTCAACTATCGTCTTTCTCTCTTTAGCGGCGGTAGCTCTTCTCCCTTTCTTTTACTCTCTATCTCGCTCTCTCTTTCTCTCCCTCTCTCTCTCTGACTCTGTCACTCTCTGTCTCTTTCTCTTCTCTTCTCTTTCCTGCTTCCGTTACACTCTTCACGCGCGCGTGCTTCTCGAGCGCTGCACCTCGAAACTGAACGATTCCTGGAGCCCGTTCGGCTCTTTTATAGATCGTTAAAAAAACCGCGTGAAAGCCCCCCTCCCCTTGCGCGGTAGAGTCAACGGGTCCTTCTCGTGCTGCGGCAATGCCTCCCACCTACGCGCACCCGCGGGGCGTTGGGCCCAAATTTTTGTACGCATATATACATATATATACACACACACATATATATATATATATATATATATATATATATATATATAGGACGTTCGATCGCGGGCGCGGTTCCACTCCCCGGGGGCGGCCACGGGGGTATAATATTATCGCGAAAGTACATAGTATGCACCGTTGCAAAACGGCGCCCGTTGCCCAATAACAGGGTGGGACGGTGAGGGGGTGGGCGACAGAGGGGGGAGCGCAGCAATGTCCGCGCGCCGATGAACGTGGCGACAAAAACAGCCGCGCCGTATAATAAGAACTAATGTGCGCGGCGCGAGCGCTCGAGCGTACAGGTGCAGGAGTGTATATATAATATATACTGTTGGTCAATCGCGCGGCGATAGTCGACGAGCCCCTTTCGGTCGTCCCGCAGCCGTGAATTTCGTTTTATGCTCCTCGCGCCCGAGAACTATAATACTGCTTTAGACACGGCTCTGGCGTGGCGCGACTTCTTTTCGCCAAGATATATATATATATATATATATATATATATATATATATATATATATATATATATATATAAGCATATACGAGTATATATTATGTATTTTTCGCATCGGTGACAATTTCATTTCCATTCGATCTGCTACTTCGTTTTGGGATACTCAAAAAAAAACGGTCTGTAGTGAAAACATTCGTAAATTCTCTGTGTGTATGTGTGTACGCGCGCGCGTACACATGCATGTATGCGTAGGTGGCTGGATGTGTGTGTATGTATAGGCGGGTATATGTGTGTGTGTGTGCGTGTGTATGTTTACTCCTGGCACTCGGTAGCTTTCCATTTGCAATAATAAATAAACATAAATCCCTGGGTATGAAAAGGCTTTTCTGATGTATTTTAACCAACAGAATGTCAGCCCGTAGATTTTTATTTGTTACAAAGAGTCAAACATTGTTTCAAGGAATAGGAAATGGTTAATATTTTATACAAAGAATTTTTTTTCTCAAAGTATAGACTATTTTAAGAAAAAATTTTCATTTTTCAAAAATACATATTACAAAACATTACCAATTATTTGAATTTTTAACTGCCGGTAAAAATGATAATTGATCTTTGAACAATTCAATATTATTCTTTGTAATTATTAGTTTTAGAAATTACATTATCATTCAGTATTAAATTCATTTAAATTTAAATTTTCTGGAAATAAACAAAAATCTTAGCAATAAGCGTGGAACAATATTTTATAAACACTTAACAACATATACAATATATGTAATACCTATTGTTTAGAAACCTTTATTCTTGCTCATATTTGAATCAGAATTTTTGATTTTGAATAATAAAACATAATTAATCAAGGCTGCAATAGAAGCAGAATTTGAAATTTCTCAAAAATGTCAAATAATTGCGATTTTCTAATTAGACGAAGTTGATCAAAAGTGAGCAAATCTGAACTTAAAAGAGATAATTATATTTCAAATATGCCTTTCGAAAGAAAAACCTTGCATTTAGAGCAGTTCTTTTGAAAATATTGTAAATCAAACTTACGAAAATCTAATAATTTTTACGAATGACTGAAATAAGAGCGATTTACATAATGTTATTTATATCATTATACTCTACACAGATGAATTGATGTAATATTCTACAGATTCAAAGAAGAAAAATCTTGTTTGTTCGAGGACATAATACTAATGCAGATGATTCTCTACCCATAAATGGAATAACGGAAAGAACTAACAAGCTTCTACCATTCAGATCAAAATTCGACGATGCACACTAAATAAATTTATAATTATATATAGAATTATATATAGAAATTATATAACATATATAATTAGACTAATTATAAATTCAAATCTTAAGTATTAAATCGTTAATTTTTAAATTTCGAATTAAAATTTTTAAGAAGCATAATGTTATAAATCGAATTTCCTAAGTAAGAACTTTTTCCATTTTTTTTTTTTAGTTATTCAATTGTATCTACGAGATATAGGTTACGATATCTATATCGATAAAAATATTCGTTAGAGAAATGAGGAAAACTTTTTCCTCTTTATGTAAAAGTCATTTTTGATAAAAATATTATACTATATTTGTTAGGTAAAGATTATGGAACAGAGTAAGTCTAGGAACAATTTAGAACATATACATAGACAAAAAAAAATTTTATTTAACATAAATTTAATACAGTAATTGTATTTGTAAATGTATAAGTACAATTAATAACTTATAAATATATATTTTAACAGTTATTACATTTGAATTCGTTTTATTCGATTATTTAGAATACAAAATTTAACATAATTTCTATATTTCTAACTATATTATAAAGGTTTTACTATTTTAACAGTTGATTGAAAGGAGCAAATACTATGCTTATTAACAGTGCAGTTTTCCTTCAATTTTTATATTCATTTTTTGCATACATATAAAATTACATTACGTTACGTCATCCGAATTCTGTAAGTAAGAAATTATTAGCCCTTGTTTAACTCTCCTTCGTAATTTTAGCACGATCGTTACGGAACTAAAATGCGTAATTTAGGATAGATGGCGCGATTAACAATTTTACGATTAGTATAGACATTATTACAAATTAATATAATGCTACATATTATACACGTATTATCTGCATGAGCAAAATACTCAATTGGTACGGTATTGTATAATGTAATTCATGTGGCTCAGCTTGTATTTTTCAAGCCTCCGTCCGATTCCACTTGAACGAAAACAATGAGGAATCTTTTATTATTTTTTCTTTCTCAAATAAGCATACGTACAGATAGCCGTGGCGCCGGATATCATGGAATACGCGGGTATAAAAGCGCGATTTTCACAGTGATTTTATGGGCTTCCCGCAGGCCTGCGCTTTTTACGCGTTTTTTGAACTTTTACTTAATCGCGGACAGAGCACGTCTGTTGTAATCGTAAAATTATTAAAAGAAAAAATAAAAAATAAAAAATAATAATAATGAATAAATAAAATATGCGCAATAATAAAAGAACAAAGAGATTGTTTCGGAGCCAGCGGCACCTACGGCAATGCCTACTTCGGACCACGCACCAAATTCCGCCCTCTCCCCGTAATAACTCTTATGCGGCCATAATGTAATACGAAACGAACGACCTCGTTTGGATTTTCGTTGCTCGACCGATTTAGAATGCAATTACATAAAACGAAAAAAGACACGCGCTTTTTACGCCTTTCGATCCCGATGCCCGGGCATGATAGGCAGATATTATAAGATAACGGAGAGGCGAGCGGGGTGCGAGGATTCCGTAAGCGGCGGGGGAGGGGGAGAAGAGAGTGAGAGTGCGACGCCGGCTACGTCCACTTTTTTCGGCTTTCTCTCTTCTATAACACAGTTAGAAAGAAATTTTTCGTAAAACGCCGGTGACACGCAACAGAACAACGCACTACGCCGAATCGTCCGATACGACTTACATCATTCGAAACTCTGCTTGCCTCCTGCTGGGAGAGAGGAGAGGTGTTTGTGTACGTGTGTATAAGTGCGCGTGCTCCTGTGCAGCTAAAAACGCCGTATGAAAATTGCCGCGGTACAACCGCGAAATGAGAAATTCCGTCCACCTCTTGCTCTCTCTCTCTCTCTCTCTCTCTCTCTCTCGCTCTCTCGCTCTCTCTTCCCTCTCTCTCCCATTCTCTCACTCTCTCGCTCTCTTTCTCAAGCCAGTGAGAGTACTTTTGCTTTGTCTCGCGTGAACAACCATTTGGAATAGTGATTGTTTTTTTTTTTTGGTCACTGCGCTCAACGTTTTCGGGCACCTTCCGGCACCGGATCCGCGTAACCGGGTTTGGCTGGCCTTTTTTTATGGTCGGAGCCGCGGTCGCGAGAATCCATACGAAAGTTTGAGCGAGTCTGATCGGGTTTTTCGTTGGATTTGTACGGCGCGAAGTAATATTAATTACAACGTAACAATCGATCGTATAATATATACACAACATATATGTAACGGTTTTTCCTTGAAATCATGTAAGCTTAACGCGAAATTCTCGTTGTGCAAATGATAAAATTAAATTGATGTTTGTCGAACGAATATAGCGAGAGCAGTCGTATAGCGTACTTTTACTTTTAAATTATTAACTTTTTGAATCAGTAAACATTCAAGATACTGCTTTATATTTTAGACATTTACATAATTTATATTATAACATAGACAATTTACAAAATGAATCCATGAATTCTGTAGTGTTGTAGATTTCGACAAGTAATAAATCTACTGATAATTTGAAATAAAGCATAGAATAGAAAATATTGTACGAGCAAAAAAATAGTTTCATAATGCTGTCAAAGGCACATTTTAGCGACAAGCTTGAAAAATCTTTAGAAATCCTATTTCAAAATTTTTCAAATTTGTTTTATGAAAATTAAAAAAAGGTATATATATTTTATAATGTTTGTAAAGATTTGTATTACAAACTATGATTAAATCTTTCATGAGCATTATCATAAAATAAAAGGATCAAAATAAAAATTAACGTAAAATATTACTTACTAGGGGAGTAGGGCTTAATCTCTATGTTGTCACTGTCATATGTATCATTCATACAACGTCTCTTTTATATCGAAAAGGGCAACTTGCATGAATGCTACCAGTGCAAATCCTTAAGTAATAATAGTAGTAAAGCATCTATGTATTCTAAAGTATCGCACCAATGACAAATTCTGTCCAATTTCATTTGTTGATTTTTCATTTGATGTTTTATTATAGTTTAAGTAATTATGTATATTTATCATGCTCTAGATATCTGTTGATTAACACAATTACACGATGGTATCTTCAGTGGATGATCTTCAAGATACTTGAGAACATTTCTTTTATTGAGCTTGTTACATAAATATATGAGCCTTTCATATTTTCCAAAATATTAATAATTGGCATATAATAGATGCGGTACTCCGTTTCCCTATGGCCTTTTCGGAGCATGAATACTTTCTCCATTTTGCATTCATTAGAAAATTTCAATTGTCATATGCATGGCTCGTGGACGTTTGCCCATAAGTAATGTAAAGCATAGCTGTACTAAAGTTGTAATACTTGCAAACTTTTTCAAATTTTTTGTTCGTCACAAACCAATCGATCTCGCCTTGTCTACCTTTGGCTGCTATTTTTATTCAACGGAAGTTTTCTTACATCTTCTGTCACGTCTCTAATTGTCCATCTCTATTATTTTGCACTGGGTCAGTCTTCGAACAATTGCCGCAACACTGACCTTTCCGTGCTTCTCCGACCGTTCATTCAATCTCTCAGATTCTGAAAGAAGTAGATGTTGTTATTACAAGACTTATAGCTATATACCAATATAATTGGTATTTAAATTTCGCAAGAAATCCATTAAACGTAAAGTCTTCTATTAGTAAAAAAGTTTATACCGTTAAAGACGGTGCTAAAATTTAAGGACAACTTTTTTACTTACGGTTCCAGCTATAAAATGAAAAACTTGATGAACCATTTACAAGCTTGTATTGATTTTCAAAAACTTTTTGTGAAACTGATAATAAAGATTTTTATTGAAATACATGAAAGATTTGTTTTTTTAAACAATTCATTTCTAATTTCATTAACTGGTATAGAAATAAAATTGACCTAGGTTCAGAAGACATCGTTCCTAAAAATTATATTTGTTTCCATATAGCTATGAAAAACATAATGGAGTTGAAACGCAGATATTCAACATACTCCGAAGATTATCGTTCTAACAAATTCGGCGAATTAGCGATAAAAATTTCAAACTCCCCGCGCGGCACAGTCGACAATCCGAGAGCAAAACGGACGCTCGACGACATCGGCAATTTTTTGCGTATGTTTGCATTAACGAAATACCCTCGACCACGGCGAAAGCAAGTCCCCCTCGGACTCGTTCCGCGACTTATTGCGCACTCTCTCGATGCGAAAAGCCGAAGAGACTGGACGAGGCACGCACGAAACAGGGAGAAGCCGGAGGACGCTAATCTGTCGGATTTATCCCCGTTGGATCTTCCTTCAGCCTCTCGCCCCCTACCCCTCGCGATATTACAGCGGGATTTTCCACTGTACATCGGAAGAATGCTATCGCGGCACCGGGGGGGAATGGGGGAACTTCGCATATTTTTGCCCCTACAGTGCTCTGACTTTAGATACTTCTTTCCACGGCTTATCGCGTTTATATTTTATATGTAACTTTATTCTGTCCCACGCGCACGGCTGCCGTCGTCGCCAGCCAACCGACAACTGATGTACCTTATACGTCTCCGGCACATATGCCCGTGCACTGTATTCGTGCACGTATCCGCCGGGTGGATTCCACCCCGCCTCCCCTGCTCCCTTTTCCTCCTTCCGTCTGACTTGCTCTCGAGCCTCGAGCTCCGAGGTATTTCGCGTTGGGAGGGGCGCGCGCCCGATGGAATTTGTCGGGAAAAGGGAGCGAGGGACTCCCGGATATTTTACTCGATTTCGTCGCCCTCCCGCCCCTCTCTGTATATATGCGATATGGGAATGCCGTTCGAATGCAGAAGTATATATGCCTCGAGTATAGTATACTGATTTTTATATTCCGGCCTCCCGCTGCTTTATTTCATATATCCGACATTCAATCGATATCGTTCGATCTAAATCCATTTCGTATCTGAACAAGCAGATTAAGCTACTCGAAATCAGTTATACAAATGTATATATATATATGTGTGTGTGTGTGTGTGTGTGTGTGTGTGTGTGTGTGTGTGTGTGTGTGTGTGTGTGTGTGTGTGTGTGTGTGTGTGTGTATGTGTGTGTGTCTGTGTGTGTTCTGGAATAATGAAATTTAGTCATTTTTATTTATTGATTCAGTATTGATTTTGATATTTTAAATATTTGGTTATTGAATTACATGTACATTATTAATTATTAATATTAATGTCTTACATGTTATTAAGTAAGTTTTAACTTTCTCAAATATTTTGATACTCAAATAATGAATTTCTAAAACTACTTCAGAACGATTATAAATTATAAACATTATTATGAATATGATTAAAAAGGTTAAACAAGAATATTTTGAGAATTTCATAATATGATATAGGGCATTAATAATCATTTGATGAGCTCCTTGTATATGCACAACGAGGATTAGTAAAAGAACATTATCTATTTATATTATTAAGAATAATATACAGTTAGAAAAATACAATCTTCTATCAAATAATTGAATGTTTTGAATCTCACGGGAACGTATCAAGAAATTTTTTTAAACTAAGAATACTTTCACTTGATCGATGAACTCGTTCGATTTTCGATAAAATCAAAACAATTTTC
Source organism: Sycobia sp. Sy_11 (assembly GCA_018907035.1). NCBI lineage: Eukaryota > Metazoa > Arthropoda > Insecta > Hymenoptera > Epichrysomallidae > Sycobia > Sycobia sp. Sy_11. Next base: position 3,155,353 of record JACCIC010000046.1, read on the forward strand.
CTATTACAATTGAAGAAAATATAAATATTTATGTAATAATAAAAATATTTGCTCAGTTATCTAACTGAAACACATTGTGAAGGAATTGAACCATTATATTTATTAATATAATAATGTCAACACTAATAATTATTCTGTATATTCAATAACAATAATAATTCTATTATATATGTAATTATTCATTTGAAATAATGTTGCTGTTATCAATAATTTCGTATGTATATTATCCCAATTTATCATAAGATGAAATATTATATGGTGTAAGAAAAACACTACATGCCCCTGTAAGATTATTCTAGTTAATCCGACTTTCTTCTTCAGGTTGTTTAGACATGGATTACGGAATTGACTACCGTTCTTTCATTAACCAATTTGAGATCACCAATAATTCGATATAAAACACTAAACCACATTATGCAAAGAGGAAAAAAGTGCCATTCGAAATTCCCGTAGAAAATCGCCACAGTACGGAGTGACTCATCTTTACCTCGCCCCGTGCTTCCCTATCCCCGTGATTGCTTTTTTAGAAAGAGTATGGGTGGCGCGTGCTCATAAAGAAATGCCCGAAGTGGCCAAAAAAAGGGGGGGGGCGAAAAAACTTCAGACCGCAAGGTGAGCATAACACGACATCCGACGCAGTCACCGAACGACCTTACGGCACTTTTCTCCTCTCTCCATGGAAATTTCTAATGCTTCGATAATTCCTTCCGGGACGGGAAAAAAGTGCTGTAATGCGCACAGTAAGTGTAAAAAGAAAAGACACGATCCCACCGCGTGTTGAACGGAGATGAGAATTTTTATATTATTCTATATTTGGAATGTATTTAGTTTATTATGCGCGCAGACTACAATTAAATATAAAATAAACTGTGTTGATACGTTGCATTTTTTAAAAAATGTTCATTATATTTGATTCACAAACTACACGGAGTATAATAATTTATAAAGGCTTGCCTCGCAATCACGCGTTTTACACCTACACGTGTCCATTATTACTACATCACTTTTTGCTCATCGTGAAAGGAATTATCGAAGCATGAAAAATGTCTATAGCGATGAGGCAAAAAAAAAACAAGAGCCGTAACATTATTGTAAATAATGTGATTTATAAAATGAAATGCGTCAATAGAAACACATAATACAAATTCACGGATAGCATGTGTATGCGTATATTCACGTATTTATTTAATGAATACAGCACCCAATTTCCAAAGTATATATGCTATATATATATATATATATATATATATATATATATATATATATATACGAATTGAATTTTTTTTCCGCGCCCCCCATCCCGCGTGTATTCGATTCGCTACGGTGCCGAATAAATCACCGAGCGAATTCTATTTTGACAAACTTCAGGAGTGCAGCGCTCAGAAACTTGCCAGTGCACGTGTATGCATACGGAACGATCCTCGGTGCACATATATATTATCATATACGTTAATGCCCCTCTGCGCGCATATATAGAGCTGTGTATACAGCGCAGTGCGCCGTATTTTACATCGATCGTTACATTTTCTCTCACTCTCTCTCTCTCTCTCTCTCTCTCTCTCTCTCTCTCATTCAAGAGAGTGAACAGAAGAGCGTGAAAGGAGTATATAGGAGTGACCGAAAGGGGGAGGAGAGAGAGAGGTTGAGTAAGAGGAAGAGAGGTGGCGGAGGAGAGCGCAGCTGGCAAGGATTATTCGAATTAAAATAAGAAACCGCAGCTCGCTCGTATGCAAAACCCTCTTTCCAGGAAACAGAGGGATGAGGAGGTGCAAAAATTTGCTCTGCTCTTGTGGGATATTCGCGGTCCTTCAACCCCCCCCTCTCTCTCTCTCTCTCTCTCTCTCCTACGCGTGCCTCGCCCCTTTCTCTTTTGTCTCGTCCTCACTCCGTGAAAATTCGCACTAAAAACGCGCGAGAAGCTTAATCCGCTTTCGTTCTCCTCCTGTCTCCGCCGTTCTATCTCTCTCTTCTCTCTCTCTCTCTTTCTCTTTTTTTCCCTCATTCTATCTCTCTTTCTCTCTCTTTCTCTATTTTTTTATGATTTTTTCTACCTCAATGCCGCGCCTGGCTCACCCTCGTTATTTTTTCACGCTTTATAATATATACTAGAAGGGGGGGAGGGATTTTGCGAGAGCTGATTTAAGGAAGAGAAAGAGAGAGAAAGTTTGCTTTCTGGGAGGGGGGCAGGCTCTTCTTACCTACAGGTCGTTAAAAACTTAACGAAACAAGAAGGGACGCGAAGTAAAAGTTCGGCGAAAGCGCATTATATATAGGTATATAAAATCAAATTAGCCCAATCCTTATAATTATTTCATATTTCCGTTATTCGTTTTAATAAAAAAATATGAAATCCCGTCAAATATTTTCTCCTCTTCTGTGAATCATTTTTCTTGATATAAACGCAGTATATAAAAACGATTTTTTAAATGTTTATTGATATAATAGTATGTTTTATAGAACGAAACTTCTAAATCTGATTTATTTGTGACGATTTATTAAAAGCTCAACATAGGCTTGTCCATTTCTCTGTAAATTCTGTCAAATAACTAAGATATTTTTGCAACTCAAATTAAAGAGTCACATTTTGTATATATATATATGTATATATATATATATATTCATATATATATATATATGTGTGTGTGTGTGTGTGCGCGCGCGCGCGCGCGTGTGTGTGTATGCGTGTGTGTGTGCGTGTACGAATTAACACATACACACAACACACACATATAAATTTAAATGTTGAAACATTGATCGTATTTTTAAAAATACTTACTTTATCTTTCATTGCGAATAAAGTTGAGCTACACAATTTACATTTTAAATTAAAATAAATATTGCAATATTTCAATTTAAAAAATTAATATTTAAATCTATCTCTTATAAAAAATAATTTTAATAATATTTATTTAACTTATCTTTTTTAATTTTAAGGTGATATAATTGTCTATCTAATAGAAGAATATTTTTCTACATTATTATTATTTTATTTATTACATTACTAACGGAAAAGCAGCTATCAATACAATTTCATTGATTATATTAAAGATCTGTTTTTTGATCCGCATTAACGGAGTGGTGCACGACTGGAGAATTGAAAAGAAGGCGAAAAATAAAATAAATAATAAAAAAATGATAAAATAATAAAAAAAAAATAATATTCCAATAATATCAAAAACTTTAATTCTCACGCGAATCCTTGTCGTATATGCCCCGAGCACATTTTGTGCTCATTGTGCATGATGTAATTTTCGAGTAATAAAAACAATTTCAATGGAGAACGATAGAAAAAATACCGTCACTTGAATAGTCTATAACGCTAAAAATTTACATACATGAGCAAATTTACGCAGAACAGTAACGAGAACTTTAACTGGACTGCATGAGCGACAGCTGTCAAGGCATTGCATATCAGAAAATTCATATTATGAATTACCATAAATATTACTAGAGGCGTGCTTAATCGTGGATTTTCATTAATTTCTTACACGATCGACACGGTGATAATGGAAATCGATGTGAATAGCTACATTTTGTTTGTTGACGTGAACGTGGAGCGCATCAAGAAAGCCGAGCTCTCGCTGCTCGCTGACTACGAGTTACCAAACTAACTAAAATTCAACGATCAATTTGAAGTTTGAAAATTATATTGAAAATTGCTTTCTCCATCGACGTACGAAGGCTTCTTTAATAGATCTATAATAGTTTTGTTGTTCCAAAAAAATTGGTAGTGTTTTTACATTCATGAAATTGTAAATTTTACATTTTAAAATCATAAAACAATCAGGAAAAAATGAATATATCGACGATAGATTCCATAGAGCTTGGGTTTCTTTATTCTAGATACCAAAACTGCAAGAGTTAGATTCCCGGGAAAAAATAGCTTTCTGTAGATATTTAGTGGTAATAACAAACACCTTTTAAAGAATTTCCCTTGATCTTGTTTATGCGTATAAAAATCCCCGAAGTTATATCAATTTCCCTCACCGCTACAATGATGTAAGTTTTTAAAGAATTATGCTTTTTGTAAGATGAATGTTAGTATAATTAATTATCATTACTATTATTATAAGTGTATTATTACTTAATAAAAAAGTTTTGATAAATAAAACAATAAAAAATGTGAAATTTTAGTCTAAAAAATATTTTACATTTTTATCTATTCTGTTAATATATATAAAGACTGAGGTTTAAACAACTAAAACAACAAGATTATTGTAAATGTCGCAGTCCGTATTATTTCATGTTATTTTATATATATATATATATATATATATATATATATATATATATATATATATATCCATTGTCCACCGTTCCATTTTCGAAAGACGGCGTCGAATTCATTTTGACATTATTTCCCCCAACTTTTGTATACGTATTGTTATAACGCGAAGTTTATGTAATATATTTAATTAACATCTATCGAAGCTCAGGAAAGTTATAGAGCGCAGAGTTTGCGTATCCTTGTAAAGGGTTCATCGTTATACCGCGGGAATTCCGAGCGGATAGTTTCGCGAGATAAAGACGAATAGTTTTGTTTGTTCGTGAATTTCGCGTGGGAAGGAAAGGGCGAGGAGGGCTGTGGTGGGAGGGGGGGCACACGCTGGTAAGAAAGAGAGGAATCCCGAGGAACACTGAAAGTGGGAGTTGAAAGCGAGAAGAAGGAGCAGGCGGGAGGCTGGGAGGGACAGCGAAGAGGTAGGTAAGTCGTTCGGCGAAAGAGTAAGTATATATATATATATACGTCTCTCTTTTCTTTTCGAAACCGAGCGCGCGCGCGGTCTTCGGCCCGGGCTGCGGCGAATTCGTTTTATGGGTCACGATCTCTCCTCGGTGCAGCCGCACAGAGGCTCTGGTTATAAAGAAACGTGAGCAAGGAAGACATGACGCGGAAGAAGGATGAAGAGGGCTGGGGGAGGAGCAGGCTCAAGGAGAGAGAAGAGAAATCTTCCACCCCCTCATAACCGGGGCTTCTCCGACCTATGCAGTGCCCACCGCCCTGCCTCTCACCTTCTTGCCATTCAGTCGAAAGGCCAGACTAGATATTTTGTATAAATATAACGGCTATACGAATAAGACGTAAGACGCTTTGATTCTGAAATCTTCATTTTTAGAATTCAGCAAATTGTGGAACACGAAGAAATATTAATGGATGCGCGGAGCTTTTCAATTTGGGCATAGTCCATTACTCATGTTGCTATTTAACTTTGCTCATTTTTTTTTCTCGTTAATTATTGCATGTGAAATCTTAGTTTAAGATTTAAGAAAAGAAAATGTTAAAAACTGTTGTCTCAAAAGCACAAATTAATATACATGCTTCAAATTTTGTTTTTAATTTATATATCAAATAATTGTTACATCTTCTTAGAATGTTCTGTCGAACCACGAAATTTTTAAATTATCAAAAAAGTGAAACATTGAAAGAATGAATAAATAAAAATGCAAATAACATGCTGAAATTACTATATTCATTGTTGGATTTGCAAATATAATGTTCAAATTGAAGACACAGGTATTATTACCATACATTGTAATACAGCACAAAAGATGAACAAGCATATGTTTAGTAATTTATGTACATCGCAGTAAAATCCTAACGTCGCAGTATTAAAATTGCAACAATGCCTGTAACGTAGGCAAGTAATGAAATTTAAGTAACTGTGAATTCTTAGAAATGCAGTAAAAACTTTACTGAATTCATAGCCTATAATTCTAAATATTCTTTGTGAGTGCGGCCAGTATTGTAATGTTGAAGGTTTCCCAACTTTATTGGCTTATTGATTCATTTATCGCTTTTATGGACCGATGAATTTCGTCAAATCGAATAAATATTTATAAACCTTTGCTTAATATGGAGTGACTAATTGTTGATGTTTTTATGCCAAAAGTTGTTTTTCACGACCGATCAATACAAAACTATTGTTTCTAGGACGCGAGATATTAACCTGAAAACGTCTGAAAAGTTGCAATAGTGCTCTGAAATAGTTTTATCCAATATATTATTATTCTACTGCTGTATAATCACTCCCTCACTCCCTTTTTCTCGTTTTCTCGTTCTCTCTGTCCCTCCCCTCTCTCTCTCTCTCTCTCTCTCTCTCTCTGTCTCTCTCTCTTTCATCCTCTCGACCTCTCTGTATTTCTTTTATATCGTCTCAATTCTATTTATCTTTTCTTTTTGTGGTTCTTCAATGCAATTGAAAACTACAAAACATTTATTTTTTATTCCTATTTACCTCGGTTTCACTTTTTGTTCGATTAAATTAAATTGCATACCTATTCTATGTATGTGTGATCATTATTTTGAGTACCATATTTTAAGTAATGCAATATAAGAATAGAAAAAAAAGTATTAGCAAAAATAATTTTAATAATGTTTTTTGTCATGAACATGGAATCAGATAGAAAATAAATTTATTTAGCCAATAATATAGTGATGGTCTACCTGTAGCAATAGAAATTTAGTTTATTATATTTTATTTCTTTTATTTTAAATATATTTTATTTTTTCTTCGCAAAACATTTCATAATTCAATGCCTTAATTTAAAATTCCATAATCGATGCAATACCATAAATGTAATTTAAATGTATTAGTCATATTCAATACATTCATTTATTGACACGAATGTGTAATATGAGCAGGCAAATATTATTCGAAATTTCGTAATTTCACGTAGTTTACTTGTTCTATATAATTATATTCCTTGCTTATTTTGTGCTTAATGAATGTGTTTACATCAAGCACTACTGATTTATAAAACGATCGCTTATAGTACTTAATAGTTTACTGTAACAATTTTACGGAATCTCGAATTTAATTTTGTAGACGAAGGGATTCTAAGATTAATTAAGCTATATTTTCTACAAATTGATACAAATTTGTTCTTCGAAGTCAAAGAAAATTGTTCTCTTTAGAAATATCGTGGAGCGTTTAAAACTTAAGAAAGTTTCTGAGAAAATATAAAGTCTCATTAATATAGTAAAAATAGTTGAGTGGTAAAGTAGTTAGTTAGTGTTTATAATATTGTAGAGGGTTAAAGCTTTTCATTAACAATATAAATAATTATCATCTAGCTTAAACAAGTTTTGAATTTAATTTTATCTATGTAAGATTTATTATTTAAATAAAGTATACATAGATCGTCTTTTCTTCAACCTAACACAATACTAAAGTATAATAACGAAAGGTATTATAATTAGAAGTATGTAAAAAAAATTAACAAGCTAAAAATCAACTTCTGAAATAGTTTTAAACTTAAATTTTTACGACGAACGCCAATAATCTTATTTTCGTTTCAATTTTCAATTTTCAAAAATAAAGATTCAATTTATACGAACATGAACATAGAAACGCGATTATATTAAGAAAACAAAAATGCTTTTATTTTCTGTCTTTGTATATCAGCGATGTTCACTAATTTGCAAAGCCTTTATTGATTGATCAATTTCGTCGATGGACAAACGCATACTAATATAGTTCATATATATAAAAGTGCTGTATCATTTACTTACTAGACTTTTATTGCTCCTTTCAGAAATCGATACTAAAATTCATATTAAAAAAATGAGAAACATTTGCAATTCATTAACGATATTACAATAAATATCCAATACTTTTAAACCCATGTTCTAGCTATTAAACAAAATGTTGCACTTTTTTATTTTAAAAATATGACTGAAACGCATTCGATAAGATAGAAATAATTACAGGGAAACACTTCAAACTCTACTCTTTTTAGAGTATTTCTTAAATGCAAAGATAATAATTTAGTTTTTCTCTTGGAATCGTATTATAAAAAAAGTATATTCAGATAATGTTACGGAGACCAAAAGGTTGTCGGTGAAAGAATAGAGATTTTCCTTTTATCTTTTCACTTAAGTCTGATGAGTCGATTTTAGGAACAAATTTATGTTTTAAAATGGAATCCCTTGACTAAACAATGAAAAAAATAGTTGGTCATTTGGTTAGTCAACTTTTGACTGTCTTGCAACAAAAATCAGTATTTGAAAAAAAGTTTATTGTGATCATGGCAGAAATCCAAAGTACAACAAAGATCAATTTGAACGTCACCGACTTTTCATTTCTTCGATTCCTAAAAATAATCATTGTTTGGCGCACAATATTACTCTGTATATGTATCATAAAGTTACGCAACTCCAGTGTCTTCGACTCAGTGTCGTCGTAATTTAAATATGTCATGCGACTTTAGATCGTGTGATAGAAACGGTGAGGCTTTCATATATATATATATATATATATATATATATATATATATATATATATATATATATATATAAGCACTTCACCGCGACTATGCCCACCGCGAGGATTCGAGAAGAAGACACAGTTAGAATCATGCCTGATAAATTACACACAGACATAATGACATATACATACACACATATCCCGTGGTGCATTTGGGCGTATCGTATAGTACACCAATTACATTATACACGCAGATCGGGCATGAACCACCACGAGACAGCCGATGCGCACGCGTGCACGCGCGCAGATGCACGGAAGAGCGATTCCCACCTTAGAAGATATATATATATATATATATATATATATATATATATATATATATACGCTGGTACCGCGCGCGCACACAGCACACAATGCGAAACTCGGAAGGTTCAGCTAGCTCCCTGTAATAATTGCGCCTTAATGAATCCGAGACAAAGTTATAAAGGGGGCCGGCGCGGTGAGCCGCAACAATGCATCTTTACCCGTGGTCATCGGGCCGCGCTGTGCTATTCAGGCGGATCGGATATCGCTGGTGCTCGTTTAGGAAGATGCATAGAGGGCGAGGGAGAGAAAGAGAGAGAGAGAGAGAGAGAGAGTTAGCGAGGAGAAGGAGGGGGAGGTAGATCTATCGCGCGCGAGAACTCGCGCGCTTACGCGGTCAAGTTGGGGTTAAACGTCGCACTGCTCGTTCTGGGCGAATCTTTTGTCCGCGAAGGTTCAAAGAGGGCAGTATGCGTTGCACTGCGTAAAGCGGATAATTGCATTTTCATTCGTGAATGTGTGTGTGTGTAACAAGCGAATTTCTCAAAATGTTTCAGTATTGCATAGTCTTTAGTTAATTATAGAATTTTGCATTGATTCAATGAAACGTATAACCGTGTATTATTTGTTTGCTTTACATACTAATTCATTAAAATGAGCAAATACAATTAGTTCATAGATAATGAATGTATTTCGAGAACAGTTGATTTATGAAAGAGTAAATTATACATTGATGGCGGGCATTGCTTATGAATTTATTCTATAATATTTACTTTATACATCGCTTATGCGAGAATATACAAGAATATTTATAATCAGTTCGCTACTAATTAATCATCCATTCCGTTAGATTGAATTCATTTTGCATTGATGCATTATTTATTTCGACAGAAATTAATACAAATTGAATAAAAAGAATTAAATGTATTATAATAATTTGGTAAATAAATAAAGAGAAGTCTAATTATTACTAATGATATTGCCATAAAAATTATTGAATGATGGAATTCGTCTGTAACATCGGTAGGCAAAGAATGAATTACAAACTAATATACATTCGAATTAAATACAAGTGAAGCATGGATACAGATAATAAATTAATCTTATTAAAATTTTTTGTGATAAGATAAATTTTAACAATCATTTATTTTTATCTTACGTAGTCTACCTAGGGAAAATAATTTCTAATATGCGTATATTTTGTATACACGTATATATATATATATATATATATATATATATGTGTGTGTGTGTGTGTGTGTGTGTGTGTGTGTGTGTGTGTGTGTGTGTGTGTGTGTGTGTGTGTGTGTGTGTGTGTGTGTGTGTGTGTGTGTGTACACAATCAGAACTAAATCTAGTACACAAGACTAGCGAAAATCTAGTAATTGATATTATTCATTAAATAATTAGGTAGATATATATATATATATATATATATATATATATATATATACATTCTTTTTATAATGTTCGTCTAAAATACAAGCATTATCCCAATCAAATTCGTAATTATCATCGATTCTATATATTTTTATTTGTTTCATATTTATTAACGCGATCTATTAATGTTCTTTTCGTCTCTGACTTTCTACAGTAAAATAATTCTTTCAGACGATTTTACGAATACAGTAGAAAATTCTTCTTTTTTGTAATCTCTTTAACAAGTTTATAAATTGTTTAAATCCATTAGATAGTAATGGGATGATATGAATGTTAAATTTTTTTTAAAATACTAGAAAATTCTTTGAATAAAGTATTTGAAAGTTGAAGTAAAACTATCCATTTGTCATGTAGAACAAACATTGATCTCTTTGTTACTCTTATTGTTTTTATATTTATTAAAATTAATACGTTTTAATAATATCAATAAGTAATATTCAGAATTGCCAATAAGTACTATGTCTTCTATCTTTTTAATATTTTATTTATTAACAATTTTTTCGGATAAATTTACAACACGGTCAAAAAAGTTGTAAATAATGCTAATTTTTTAAATTATTTAGAGTAATATTTTGAAATTCTACTTTTGGTATATTTTGGGTACTAATTTATTATTCATTTGTTTTTATTTTAAACTGTCTAGGCAGATAATTCTATTACATTCTTTCAAGTAGGAAAGCGTGCTTTGAACTCATATAATGATAAACTATGAGAATAAAATTTATCAGATATATACTACACATAGTATTGTTTTTTTTTTATTACAAAAATTCGTTAATCAGAGGGTAACTTCATTTCGATTTGTGAATGAGCTTTACGTGATAGAATTCAGCATCCCTTCTTTGATGGAACTTCTCAACACGTAAAGATGATATAGCTCCGTTTTTAATCAAATCCACCAGCAAGTGTACAAGATCCTTCAAAGCTCCTCGTCCATTGTTCGGCCCCTTCGAATTTGCTTTGCATTCAGCGATGAACTTCTACTATCCCTCCAATTTAATTATCCTGGAAACTCGAAGCCCCCAATTCTAAAAGTTCCCACCTTTAAGAAAAACATCCGCGTCCCTCGTCTTTCCCTGAAATTAGTAGTGTCGAACTAACCGGCGTTACGGGACAAAACCCGACAAAGACGCAGTAACCGAGAGGGTGAGCGGGGGTGGGATCGGCAATTCAAGCTATCGCGTCCACGAAGCGTCGTCGTCGTCGTCGTCGTCGCGCGTCCCGCGCCGGTTCACCGCACTGTACGGTGTCCGCAACTACTGGCGCTCTACCTCCACTGAACATCCACCTCCGGCACCCGCCCCCTGACTCGCTGCCTCTCTCTCTCTCTCTCTCTCTCTCTCTCTCTCTCTCTCTCTCTCTCTCTCTCTCTCTCTCTTTCTCTCTGTCTGTCGCTGTACACCTCTCGGCTCTCTTCTCTTCAATTCATATGCAAATGAAAAGCTCGGGAACTCGCGGGCCATTGTTCCGTGGGAACGGGCACGCGAGAGAGAGAGAGAGAGAGAGAGAGAGAGAGAGAGAGACAGGGAGGGAGAGAAGGATAGCCCAGGCTACCGATGTCCTGGGCTTGACTTACTATGCGAATTTCCTGGAAAACTCTCCTAGGGGTGGAACGGCCATGTGTAATTGATACTTAGCTCTCAACGACCCGCGCCCGGGGCGCTTTCTGCCTCGACCTCCCCCTGGAGCCGGTGCGGTGGTGCTGCCGCATTTCGAGGTGTAGCCCACCTTTGAACGCCCTCGCAGCGCTTCCTTTGCCTCTGGCTTTCCGCTTTCTACTGAATTTTTCTCTTCTTCCACCTTTTTGGACGCTTTTGCCCTCCTCCACAACCTCTCGCCGACCTTCCGTCCTCTGCCTTTTTGAGTACAGAACAACGAGAGACTGTGTACGAGTTATATCTCAGAAAGGCTTTAGAATAAAATTTCTTCACGAGAAGAATAACAGAGAGAAAATGAATTACTTTAATACGTGATAACGACGTTTTTACACAAGAGAGAATGGGAGGTCAATTCATATAAATCGTGAAGGCACCGGAAATATGCAGTGGATTTTGAAAATGTATTTTCATTTATTATCACGTAGAAAAGATACTTTATGTGCAAATATTTTATTTAATTTTCATTTAAAATCTAAAAATTTTTATGAAACTTTTACTGATTACTTAAATTAAAAAAAAATTACGATCTAATAAACGTATCTGACTCCTTGTCTAGTAACTATGTATAAATGTTAAATTAATTTCGAAGAACCACTGTGATCATCATACTTTTTTATTTTTTCTAAGTTTCAGCAAATACAATTAATTAACGAAAGAAAGTGTATAATTACAATCGTGTATAATTTCATATTTTTACGATAACAAGTATTTTTCTACTTGTCTCTATTTATTTATTTTTAAATTGACTGTTTCACAAATTATTGGACACTTAGATTAATTAATTTGAATATAAATTGCCCTATTACCACAAATGCCGAATAACATATAATAAATTCTGTAATACAGTTCAGTCTACGAAAATACGTAAAAATATGTAAATAGTTGTTTCATTAATATAATAGATTTTTCATATTTTGAGAAAATATACGTCACAATGAGAATATATGGTTCGACAATCTTCGCCAGTAAGTAAAATTAATTGCTATTAAGACAAAACTAATTGTAGCAGGTATTTTTGCGCGAATCTCTTTCTTATATCTAGGGCGACCACAATAGCATTGTTTACAAGTGCACGTTCAGCTGTACGGTATCAAAGGTTTCCGATCCTCGTTGGTTGTTTCTTGACCAGACGGAAGCCGCAGTTCGAGGCGTGACACCGCGCCCGTTAAGGCGAGCACGAAGGAAAAAAGGAAAGCTAATGTACTGGCTGAAGAGAAGAGAGAACGCCGCTGTTACTGGCCCCTCCTGCCGGCCATTGCTGGCGGGGCTTCTTTTTCTTTCGTGGGAAAAACTGCTGGCCCCGCTCCTTTTTCACCCCACCCACGCCCGTTTATTTTTCACCCGAAACCTTTGTCTTTCACTTTCTACGTTGTTAACGACCGCGCGCCGCTCGACCTCCGCAAGCCCGCTTTTTTCCCCCCAATCTACGAGAGAAATGGACAAATTGCTTTGGTAGGAGCCGGGAATACGCGAAAAAGGAGAAACAAGAGGGAAAAAGAGAGAAACGGAGAAAGAGAAAGATTCAGCCTTAGGAAAATAAAGGATTGGTTCGACGTAAATCATCACAGGGCCAGATGCTCTACGCAAGTGATTTTTTAGAATTTTTCAAATTTTGACACGTATAAGTCCAATATGATTTATGGTTTTTCTCGATTATTGAGGAGTTAAAGAGGCGCTAGATGTTTGCTCTTATCACTACTTTAAGTTGAACCAAAGTTATCTGAGAAGAAGAGGTATGTCTGACGTCATCGTAATATCCTAAACTAAATCAAATTAATATAAGTGATCCCTATAAGTATCCCTATAGCCCCTGATAAGTATCCCTATTTTGATAATAAGTAACTCTATTTTTTTACAGTACTTTGACAAAAATCAAGAATTTTTTAGATCAATTTATTTCGGAGGTATAGGTTAAGCATATATTCTATGTCAATATATACTGTTATATGCCTATGTATTTATAGAATAACTGAAATGAGCTTACAAACTTTGCTACTAAGTAGGACACTTTTCCCTATACTCCAAAATACTTTCTGTCAAAATTTTTTTTTATGTCTTCAGTTTCACGTATAAAACATAAAATACGGATATCAAGTAAACGTTCATCATGTAAATTGACGTTATTTTAGATTTACTGAATGTCATAAATAAATTTAGTTATTAGAATATCGGTTACAATTGCACACTAGAAATGAAATTACAGGAAAATAGATTAAATATAAAGACAGATTCATTTGAAGTGTGACAATAAATTATCACATCTTTAAAAAATACCTGATAAAATTCTATAAAGCTTGTTTTTTTTATCCCCATAGAAATAAAATAAAGTAGTATGCATGAACTAGTATTCAATATGAGTAATAGAATAAAAGTCAAAATTAGTCGGTTGGGTGTTTCTAGAATAAATGTTAATCTGAAACTAGATTACGCTATTATTATCCATACGATACTGAAATACAGTTATTGACTTTTTATTATTATTTTTATGCGGCTCTTGTTAAATAAATTAAAAACCAACGAGCTAGGCCAATTTCATTTATCTAAGTAAAATTCCTAATATGTGCGTTTGCGTTTGATTGGGAGATATCGATTGGAATATTACGTTAGCTCCTTTTCATTCCCCTGTTATTTACCGTGTCAGATTATGCCCTATGTAGTATACCTTGAATGTTTCATTACGGGTAGTGCACTTTTTGATTCTTCCTGAGAAATACAGTGAATGCAGCCGTTAGACTCATGTTCTATATTCCCAGTCTATAACGATGTATTAATTAATATTTTCCGCGGTTTATAAACAAGACTTTAACTTAGTTCTAAAAAGCTTTTGATTTTCAGCATTCCTGATATTTCCGTTTGTTTTCCATCTATTGTTTCTGTGCCTTTCTATTGCTAATCAAATGTTATATTTTTATCTGCTGTTGCAGTATCTTTTTATACTTTATCCTTCACTCTAAATGAGTAGTTTCGTTGACGATGATACTTTTTCGATAAATTTCAATATTCGCCAGTATATTGATTTCGTTTGAATTTTATTTCAGCAAATTTATGACTTGTTGAATTGTAGAATTGCTTTTTTGATAAATAAATACTCGTAGGGCTGGAAAGTTATCTAATCTAATGGTTTCAAAGAAATTAAAAAATATAAACACATACCGCATATTAGCATAGCAAGATACCGTAAAGACAATATCAAAATCCATAATTAGTATTGTTGGAGTAGAGGAAAAAAAAGAGAAAGAGAGAAAGACGGGGTGAGCGAGACTTAAGTATATTTATTCCAATTAGTCTACATACAAAATAAATAGTGGATAGAGATAATAATACAACTATTGGAACAGTAAACATAACTAATTTTTTAATAAACAATAAATATAACAAAGTTTTTAAAGATAATTTTAAAATAATTAATAATAATGTTTTAGGAAAAAAACACATCTCCAATTGAGCATACGCATACATTCAGATAAAACACCCAAATGCACATATTGACAAAATAATTTATAACTTATATTTATTATTTTTTACTAATCATTCAAGAAGTTAAAGACTTCAACCGCCAATCAAATAAGTTAAAGAAAATATTCCAAATAAATTAAAATATCTCGTGCTTCCCGTAACGTACCACATATATAAAGTTTCGCTACCAAAGTAATTTCGTGTAAGCCACTACTGCAAACTGATGCACAAGAACTTGAATATCCAAACACGAATAGACAATAATAGAGAAGAAGCATGTTATTCTGGACCTCCGCACTTCTCTTCCAAATTATCTAGAGAGCTGACATCGGTAAGCCGGTGCGTCAAAATCAGAGAGGGGGATGGAGGAGAGAGAATACGGCGAGACAACGGAATTCTTCTATATATAGAAATACTTGATGCTTGTCAAAGAATTCGAAGTATACCGCCGCTTTCGGTCGATATAATTTATACGTCTAGGAGCTTTTTTCTCTGCTAGCGCAAGTGCTTTTCTCGCCCCTTTACTTAATGCGTACAGCTGAATGACGAGGGGAAGAATTTTGCTAAGTAGTTCCAATTAAGGATACTTGAAAACTTTCACGCTTCCGTCTGAATGAGACGAATGCGTTTTTTTCACAATATCACCTATAGAAAACTCGAAGCATGAAATTCTAGAGTGACAGGCAATGTTTGTCAATGCAGCATGTTAATTATTGATCATACTTAATGAATATTTTGTTTTCGGCCAGATAACGAATTCTACTATTTTACAAATATCTATCAAAGGAAAAATTATACTTTTGCAGTTTGTCACAATTGAATACATGAATAATATGTACTAAAATTTATTGAGCAACAAAGCTTGTCGAATTATTTCACTTACTCTCAATGAAATTAAATACAATGTGTAATCATAGAATTTATATTTAACGAATAACTCTAGTAATGGCATTAGATTCGATGAAAGAATAATATTTGATTCGAAATATTCTAATAAACGTATTTATCTCTAGTTTCTTAGATGTGCTTCATTCAATTCGGTTAAATTTACGAAAATTAGTAAGTGAGACTAACGCGTACAAGATCGAACAAACTTGAATTTAGAATAAGTAAGAAACTATTATTCCGAACTGTTTAATTGCACTATATATCAAATTTCATCAGAAGAAAGCACTAATTTCTAAGTGATAATAAAGTAACAAACGTGAAAAATGACTGAAAAGAACGGACGTTAGTTTTGAAATATTTATATAGTTTATCTTGGAGATAATCAGAGCTAGTTTGCTACTTCTACACCAAATAATTTTGGAAAAATTTATAAACTATTGCCTATTTTTCAGATAAGTACAAAGCCTTACGGTCATATAGAACTAAACCAATGCACATATGCCTATCTAATTTTTATCTATACAATGACTGTTTCAAATTTATATTTATATATTCTAAAATTATATAAATCGGTCTCGTACAGATTTATAGTTAATTTTAGGTAGGAAATTTTGTACTGCGTTACAATGTACAAGAAATTGTAATCCCCTATTGTAGAAATGAATTTTCGTTTCCAATTTCAGAATGCCATAATTTATTAGAAGCTAACATATTATGTACCAATTTTTACAGGTTCATTATTTATATGTTCTTTCTAATAATTATCCCATAGGGTATAAATTCATTAACTAACACTGATATTACTTTTGCAGAAGCCTGCAAACATTATTTATCGCGCGGCTCCTGACAGTCTTATCGAAATATAAATTTTAATTAATATTAATCAATTTTAATCAAATAAATCCAATTAATTAGTACGTAGAGATCCAAGGAATTTCATTTGGAACTTGCGTGATTTAGTAACGCCCACGTCCCGCTCAAACCTTCAAAACCAAATCAAGCTGTAGAATTGTGAAATCAAGCAATCATCGTTCAATCAGAGGACTCAAACCAATATAGTCCTTAATCCGAGATCACGCACGATTTCTATAAACGTCAGAGTATGCTTTTAATATCACTAAGGACAGGACAGAGAACGGTATGAAGGTAGATTTATGTAATCCGCATCCGGTAAAATATTACAAATTGCACCAACCGCTCACGTAGCTCTCTCTTTACAATCGCGCCCAGTTAATATGAAAATGTAAAAAATGTTCGTTTGCGTATATATCATATACACATGTGTGTCTATATATATATAATATACTGCGAGTGTATATATCTTATGGTATATATCTTAAAGTGCTTTTTCCTCCGGCAATAAAGCGCCAGGAGGCGAGAGGGCGGGCTTATCGTGCAAGAACGCGTGTCTTAACGATCGACTGCGCTAATGAAACCGATCCCGATTGCTCGAAGTCACGCGACTACGTATCTCTCCTGCGCTCTGTCTTTCGGTCGCGTAAAACTGCGTCTAATCTGCTGATTTCTTGTCGCGGTGATGGTTCTTTTTTTTTCTTCTTTTATTCTTGTTGGAATTTTGGTCTTCGTGCCGCACATTCGGCAACGCAGTTTTACACGATTTTCTAACTTGTTACCCGCGACCTGGATTTCTAAAGCTATGGTTGTTCGTGTTCTCGGCGCGTTTTGTGCATTTTAACGAGGGCAAGTAAGAATCTTTGCTTCTCATCGCGTATGGTTGGCAATAAATTTCAATAAAAAATTTTGTTCTATAATATTTTTTTAAATTATGCACTTTAACTGAAAAAACAAACCGACTATGTAGAGTGTAGCCAGTTTTACATACTATAGGGCGTAATAAGTTTGTACTTCAGTGTAAAATTAGATATAAAAATTATTTATATACTTCTTATACAAATACATATTTGTAAATAATATTGCTGTCTTTATAGCGTAAACGTGTAAAAAATATCTTCATATTTATTAGTAATATATGAGTATTTATCATTTAAATACATATTCACAAGGGAAAATATATAATTCACTCGAGCTATTAGATATGTATTTTTATCTATATACAGTCAAAAATGATATTATAGAATAAATTCAATTTTAGAAATTTGTATTATTGTTAAAATATATTTTGTATATACCAATAACGTAGATGGAGAAAGAGACTACATATACAATACATAAAAATTTTCAAAATATTAAATGATTTTTGAATAGTCGGCTTCAACTTATTTATCAGTTTCTCGATGCAAGGAAGCGAGATATCATATTTTATTATCTAATTATTACTGAAAAAAACTTTTTTGCACTACTTCGTTGCCAATAATAATAAATTAAAGAAGAAAATATTTTATACAAAAGGGGTGATTTTCTTAACCATCTATTAAATTGCTTCAAAACTTGCATTGAAAATAACCGCAGTAAATTCCAAAGATAAATTTGAGAATTCATGACATTTTTATTGACTGAATACATTAATTTAGAATTGTTTTAGTGTTCTTAACACATTAATTAGATTCTTCTTGTATCTTGGTGTCTGCAGCTCGAATTTTTACTCTTTAATTAATTATAATCAATCAAATATTAGCTTAGTAATCTCTAGGCTATATAGATAATACCAATATCATGAAAAGGTTTCGAAAATTTTTCATACACATCGTTGACCAATGACGGCTCATTCCGAAAGAAATCTTATGGCTAACTTACAGATCCTTTATCGTCTAAGCATTTACTTAATCACATCTACATTTAGCAAATTCTTTATAACCACTAATGATTAAGAAGAGTCTGCTGTAAAGCGAGATTGGCAATTCATCATTTTCAATTACAGGAATACACCTTGAAAAATGATCAGTGCAGTACGTGCCCAGTCTTTCTTCAAGAATTACCTGAAGATAAAATTTAAATCATTCCACCCACATGAGGGCTTAACGAATTTATCCAAGAAAACAGTGTTTTCCCAAACTCTTCTATTCTATACTTCTGTAGGCTTTATTACGCTTATACTAATACAAACGAAAATCTTATCGCAAGCTTTGTAAATTGAACAAATAGGTTGAGATTAAGATGTCAAGTTACCGTAGGAATTTTTTGAATACTAGCTAAGCTTTCCAGCACTTTTCCTAACAACAGTTCAGTTTCACGTTCAGTGATGGACTTCGACACTTTCACGGGTTTTCAGATGCTTCAATGCCGAGCTTATACTTTGGTAAAAGTTTTACCGTTTTCTGGATTGGAATTTTGCGATACTTCTAGATCGATTTACTCAAGACATTTTATTAGATATGTTACAAGTCTCGTTTGAAATTCCGTGGTAAATCTTCTTAACTAAATCGAGATGTCATTTTCAGAAATAATTTGGTAGCACGTCTGCAGCAAACACAATGCAGTAAATTATATTATATTATACAAGCATTAATCCTGATAAGCTGTTTCAATTTTCATTATGGTGGATAGAAGCTGATAGGCTCCTTTGTCCATCTTC
Source organism: Sycobia sp. Sy_11 (assembly GCA_018907035.1). Taxonomy (NCBI): domain Eukaryota; kingdom Metazoa; phylum Arthropoda; class Insecta; order Hymenoptera; family Epichrysomallidae; genus Sycobia; species Sycobia sp. Sy_11. The sequence goes on from JACCIC010000046.1 coordinate 3,174,798, forward strand.
TGAATGAGCAATGCATCTCGCATTGTTATAGGGAGAACCTCTAACCTGTCACGTATCCGAAACAATAACTAGCACATCAGTTGACGATAAACAACGTTTTCATTGGAAGAATTTTCACGGCGCTTTAAAATCGTACGATTCTCAACCTACACATTCCGTTGGAAAATATTTGCAAAACAAAAAAGCTTCATTATTTGTTGCTCAACTGACGGTACATGTATTATTGGGTTTGAAATTAGTTTTATCCCGTCAAATTTAATTTCGATGTTTTAATTCTGGAATTAATACAATTTCAAAAATACGATATTTCAATAATTATTTTGTTTTGAAATATGAACATCAAATATCATTGATTTAATAAAATTCCAGAATTATATAAAGGATATATTTTAGAAATTCAAATATATTTAATTAGGAAATTAAATTTTCTTAATATAGTTTATATTCGTTCAAAATCGACTGTATACATATTATATTAAAATTTGAGAAGAGTCAAATACGTCGATCAAATTCAGGATTCAAACGAGTGATTTTCCTTCTTAGGAACAGTGCATAAAATATCCATTAAAAATTGCTTAAAAAGTTGCTGATAAAAATAACGAGGAAAATACTTTCAAAGACTGCCAATACGTGCACTTGTCCTATGGCAAAAGTATCACGAATACATTCGTAACCAATAGGAAACACTATTATAATTTTTTTATAACTAATATTAGATTTTCAGTAAAGTGATATTTTGGAGTATAAAATATATATAAATTATCAACCTTGTACTAATATCTATTGAATACTAATATGTATTGATCGTCAAACTAGTCAAATCAGAGATGAAGTCTTACAGAAAATATCATCAATATTGGGAACACTTTAATTACGTTGATTGCAGAGTTTTTAACAAAATTTTTAAAATGATTAGTTCTAACCTTAAAGTAATTCTGTTAAATAAATTAAAAAATGATTTTACATATATTTTTTTATTAAATTTCCCATTATATTTTTTAAGCAAACTTTTTATTACTCCAATGATTAGAGTATGAACAAAATCACAAAGTAGATGAACTTCACAGAAAAAAGTTACACTATTTTTTTGATAAATAGTGCTTGAAGATATTATAAATAATTTATAAATCTCTTGTAATCCCTGTTTTTTTAATAAACTAAATAAAAATATATATTTCATAATACAGTAGTACTCATCTAGTTGATATATATGCGATTCGTATACAGCATGATTTATAACTAGATTTTCTCAGTACTATAAATAACAAATACTTGGATGAACATTAATTAATGCATTGTATATTTGGAAAATCTAAGGACTTTCAACAATGGAAACTTTAAAGCATCTTTTATATTATATACATATATATATATATATATATATATATATATATATATAAATTTATATATAAATATTTATATATAAATATTTATATATATTTATATATACTTATATATACTTATAAGTATCTTCATTTAAATCATTCAAGGTTATTGGCTGATTTTATATGTATAAGTTACTCCTCAGTCGACGAACACTATTTCATAATTAAATAAATTCTGCACTTATTGCTTCCCTAAGTTTCATTTCCTATAAAGACAGAATTACAGAAATCTTCAAGCAGTTATAATCTACAATAAATCCCGTTACCTAACTGCTAATTGGAAACCTCTCATGAAAGATTAAGAGGTAGAAAAGAAAAGTAACGGCGAACGGGGAAAGGTATGGCGAGAATGAAAAGCAATAGCGATCTCCGCAAAACCGGGATCCCACACCCTCAACCCAAAAGTGAATTTGCCGAGCACGCGGCTGAAGCCTCCACAATGCCCGCGCGAGACTTGTAAAAGGTCGACTTACGCTGCACGGGGTGTCGGGCCCGATTACGGATCGATGGCGCGCGCATCGTTCGTGCGGCCGCCGTCGATAAGACGGATTCAAAGTACGCCTCCTGCCCATTCCCCCCATACCTATTGTTGCATTGCGAATTTGCCCGTGAGTATGTCTGTTTCACACGGGGGAGGCACAGCTCGTGCCGAATTATACTGCTGCCGTATCCCCCGGGAGTAGAGCGCGAGAGCTCCCGCGGCTCGGCTTTAATCTTTGGCTTGCCGACTACGTATGTGAGAGTCGGCGTGCGGGCAAGTGTGCGCGTATGTGTGTTGTGTACCGAGTGATTGAGGAAACCAGCCCTTGCACGGAGTTTGCACGGCTCCTGTTGAATAAGGGAACTATCAGACCCCGACCTCGCTTTCCGACTGATTTTTCTTCCCCGAGCACAAAGTTTATTCAATACTATTGAATGTTCGATAGATTGTCTTGTGTACAAATTTAATTTTATGTTATAATAGGAATCAAATGTAATTCATTAAACGAAGTAGAAAAAATTAGAATTCTCCATCATTCTTTCTTGACTAAATAATTTTTGGTTGATGAAAATTTGGAATTGGATGTTCTGAAACTCTTAAAAATTAGTTTAATAATTTGTAGAATATCTTTTCAACATAATTTATTTGATTTTATTATTGGGTTCGTCAATTACAATATATACGCGATTTTATATTGTATATGATGAATATAAGTTTCTATAATTAACTATGTCGAAAAATGCGAAAATTGACAAAGTTTTCAATGTTCTAAGTAAATTAGAAAATCTAATTTTCAAAAAATTAATTATCAATTTTTTTCGACAGATTGATCAGTTTTTCTAGTTTGGCTTGCGCCAAAAATTAACTACATTTGGTGAAAAAAGCTTATTGTCACAAAAGTACTACCGATTAACTGTTATTCATTCATATAAGAACAAGCAATTGACACTATTTTGATAGTTACAAATGTAGGGAAACCAACACAAATTGGAAAAAGTTTGTATTTGCATATACACTAATAAAAATATCAAAAAGAACCACTGACGTTGTAGGACTGCACGTGGATCAAATGGAGTACCAAAATAAAATAAATTTTTAAAAATAAACATCTTATACATATAATACGAATATTTCTTAAAATGTTTAAAAAGATGTTCTTCTTATGTGATGAGTTAAAAACAGATTTTATTATATTAATCTCCTCATACAAAGAGTTTTAGTTGTCTGTTCAATACTTAGAATTTAAACATTTATGCAATAACTTTTTCAAAAAAGTTACATTACATAATTCATTATATCTAACCATCAGAACAATCACAAACACTTATATACTAATAGAATTAAAACTTTCATAACTATTTTCATTGTCATTGCGATTTAAGGTGTAATAGAGTAAACACTTATATTTATGGCAGTAGCTGAATTTAAATTTTATATTGCTTCGAAAGTGCTAAATAATTAATACCCGACACGTTGGCTGAAAATATTCTAATATGCATTACAATGCCTGACGTGTTAGACAACTAATCGCTTCAACTACATTATTATTTAAAACATTGTAATGACAATAGCTTCAAAAATATTACTCATATTATTATAATTAATGCACATCAAATTTTAAATAATTATTTTAACATTTCTTATAATTTTTTAAAAAATAATATATTCAATAATTATATTTATTACCATATTCACATTTATTACCTATAGTAGTTCATATAGAAAATTATCCAACATTCTATCGATAAAATAAATTCAAATGAATGTTTAACATATCATCGCTCCGGTTAATCCATTGTTACATACATAGTTACGATTTATCATTATTTGCAAAAAAAAATAATGGCTATGCGTGGAAATTGTTCTTTTTCGCCACCAACAAAATAGTCGACTTCGGTTTTACATTACTCACTTTCGAGTAAAGAATTCAATATAAATTTTGGTTCAATATTTTCTGTCTAAGGTGTGTTATTATACTTCTCCTGAACGACAGTCTTTAATTTTAATAAGATATTATTTTTCAAGTCACTGGTAACCGTTACTATTTAATTAATTACAGTTTAGGATCGATAACTTTAATATATCATTATCTTTATCACTATTGTTATTGTTCTTGTTTTTGGTATTAACTCATAATTAAGAGGAGTAAAGCTATTATGTATTCACTAACCGCACCCACTCAATCTGCGTCCCGTAAAATTCCTATTATGAATATAATTATTCCATTTAACGAGCTAGTCGATAAACTTCGGCGAACGGAAGGCATTTTTATGATTTCGCGATTACTATCGGCTCGACTTTCATTTGGACATGGCCGTATAACCCACATAGGTTACACGCGCAATCTACATAGTGCGGGCGTGTATTAATTGTTCGCGGGCACCAGCACAAATTATATGCGTTGACGCGCCGAAATGCAATAAATTAATGTACCTCCGGAAATTCTGTTCCGAGGGCCGGCAATAATTGTATATTCACAGCTGAACTTCGAATTACAAGTGAAGCCAGTTCTCTCTCTCTCTCTCTCTCTCTCTCTCTCTCTCTCTCTCTCTCTCTCACTCACTATATACATGTATATAGCCACGGAATTTGGTAATTCGGCACGTAAGCCACTTCTCCTCCCCCCCACTCCTCCTCTCGCCCTCCGTACACTTTCCTGCGCATACATCAACATACACAGACCCCCTTGACTCGCAGATCCTGTACCCTCACCCTCCTCGGGAGGAGGGTGGGGGCTTATACAAAAAGCATTAACACGCTAGGAACTGGGGCGTGACTTTCACGGACAACCAATTCTTCCTTTCATTTAATGGATCCGATTTCCTTTTTATTCTCTTAAAGATCCTGCGCGTAGTTCTATATAGTTCTCATTCCTCTCTCTCATCTCTCTCTCTCTCTCTCTCTCACTCCCCTCCCCCTCGATAGCAGTTCCTGACATTCCAGACTACAAATTTTGTAGTCCTGGTTATAAGAAAGAATTTTCAGAATCAGATATTGTCGTTCAAATGCTGGATTTTTAAGTCCAAAGACAGGAGGAAATCGCACATAGAAGCAAATTTGGAATATTTATCGCGTGCAAAGAAAATATAATGCTTATTTCTCATTTTCTGACTATTTTTCTCAATGATTCTTTACGAATCAATCTTTTATCAATTGAATCGTTCTTAAATTTCGCTATATATTATCTATACTTATTCACACACAAAGCCAATAAGTTTTACAAATCAGGACTAGCTTCTTCAAAGTTTTTCTTTTAATACGATAAAATAAGTCTTTAAGTATACAGATATTAAAAAGTATTACCCAATCTTAGGAAACTTTTCTGCTTTAACTAACGAGACGCAAAATTTAATTTCATTCAGCTAGGAAAATATATCTCCATTATTTTGTCTCAATAATAAACATTATTTTTTAAATTTTATTACATTTTGTAAATTTCATACATTTTGAAAATGTCGTACATTTTGTAAATTTTATATTTAATTGTACATAAAGTACTTTATGTTTTATACAATGTATAGTATTTTGTGTTGGTGTAAGCCATGTAAAATCATCTCATAACCATTCTAAAAAACGCTTATTCCGCATACTAAGAAAATAATTATTTTCTATATTTTAATGTTCGTTTATAAACATGAGAAACTAAATTCGGTAATCATGTTATGTATTAAAAATTTCTTAAAATATTATATACATTGTATTCAGTTCTTTTAAAATAAAATCATTTAGCGTTTTATTAATCTTAGGAAAGCAGAATTTTAAAGTAACAAGTGAAAATAGACCAGTTTATCTAATAAGTGACATCGATCGGTTAGAGAAAAAGCATTTTAAAAAGTCAGAGTTATGCTCATGATTATTAAATATAAGAAATAAAATTTTGTGTTTTATATGTAAAAATAAGTCAAAGAAGCCAGAATTCTTCAATATACTTTGCTAACATTAAAAGTGCACTATGTTTTACCCATATTCTATTGTTTATCTATATTTTATGTACTTGGGGTTATATCTTTTTTCATCAAACTACCAAAACAAAAATCAAAACTTTAAAACTACGAATTAATAAATATTGTTAACGGTCATACAGTCTTTATACAATAACCTACTTATAATAATATAATGACATTTCTGTAGAATGGTATCTCCGTCGAGTCTGAAATACAATTACTACTAACAATAATAATTCAAAATCAAATAAAATTTAAATTAAATTAAAGATTAAAAATTACATATTAAACATAAACATACAAATAAGTTAATAACTTAATATTAATAACGTCGGACAAGAAGGTAATTCTAAATTTAAGGTGGTGGGGGCAGTCGGGTTGTCCTTTACTAACATAGATGATTAATTTTCTTATTTTTCTTTTATTTATTATTTTATTTTTATTTTTAATTTTAATATAATCTATTGTAGTTATAAGTTTTCTTTCGGATTCTACCAGGGTGAACACGGACAGTCTGACTGTCGTTATTTTAGCTAATATATTATATTAGAAAGACTGTAAGACCGATAAAAGAATTTATTAATTTAAATTTTTTAATAAAGAAAATATTTTGTAAGTATTTGTATTTGTATAGCATTATTTACTTAATGTAAATAATTAATTTTTAATTTATCAAAATACATCTTGTAAAAATAATAAACCAAAATTCCATGATCTCGTGATTTTCTTTATAAATGATGAGCACTGTTATAAAAAACATATTAAGATGTTATTCTCATGATATAAATATATATAAATATATATATATATATATATATATATATTCCTTTATTTTAAAAATATATGATCTCTAAACAATTATAATCATCAATAATCATTTTTTAAACTCATGGCGGATTATGAAGTGCGTGAGTATAGAACCCTTCTTAAATGAAACTCATATGAAAGACGATCCTCTGGATATTTAAGCTGAGTCGATGAGGGGCAGGCGCATCAGACAATACACATGCGACGCAATACTCTGAACGCGCAGTTTAATACACTTACAGTTTACTAAAAAAGACATGAACTTATACGGTAAAAACTACATAAACCGATCTCGGTTGTTTTTCAAGAGAACGGTGAATACAACTTCAATAAATTACTACCGAAACTCTATGATATGTACATATTAAATTCGATAAATTGATCATACTTGTTATCAAGATATAGAAGTACTATTATACTTAATGATTTCTATTTGCAATAGAATTAAAAGTTAGAAATATATAAGTTTTAAAACATTTTATTACATAAGTACGTGAAATTGCCATGTCCAATTCTATAAAATTTCATGCACAATGCATATTTACATAATATCATTAATATGTTGTATCTTAAAAAAACTTAGAGCGAGAGATTTCTGAAAAAAAAAAAAACAGAAAATGAAATAAAAATTCATTACGCGAAAGTTATTTCTCCCATGCCCCCTTCTATTCCCCCGACGTTAGATCTCATAACAAGTAGAAGGCGGAGACGAAAATATGACGCAGTCTTGACAAATGTTTCTTGGCCGACATGCGTTACGACATGCAAATGGGGATCGTAAATGCCGTATGCTCGCCGCATTCCTTAGCGTCGGGCGGCCGTTCTCGATCCCCGTTTTACAATGCACCTTGGAGAGAAAAAAAAGAAAGGAGAGTAAGGGAAAGAAAGAGAGAGAGAGTGTGAGGGAGAGTGTGTGAAAAGAGAGGGATGGAGAGTGAAACAGAGAGAGAGAGAGAGAGAGAGAGAGAGAGAGAGAGAGAGAGAGAGTGAGAAGGGGGAGATAAGAGGTACGAAGGAAAAATTGTTACGATTTCCCTAATGCGCGCGGGGCGTCGTCGTAAAAAAGATTTGTCGGCTTACGCGGTCAGGCCATCTTTTTCATGAGGTTTATTACGTTCACTAGGACAGGGAGTTTTGCTGAGCTCTGCCCTCTGCGACTGGTTCCGCCCGTCCCTGTGACATTTGGGAAGCACACAGAGGTCGCCCCCCCCCCCAGAACACCCCATCCCATCCCCGCGCAGTGTACCCTTATATAATAAGCAGAACTATTTCCCCTAGTCGTCTCTCGTGCAGGTAATAGCTTCATCATCTCCCGGCGGTAATTGCTCTGCGGCCAAGCTGTAATTATAGCGGAGCTCCCACCTTCTCGCTTCCTCCCCCCGGCCACCCGCCTATATAGCGGAGAGCGAAATGTATTACACGGTTAATCCCGGCCGAAACACAGTGGCCCACGCTGATATCAAACACGCCAGCGGACAAATTTAATCCGAAGAACTCTGTCTCTCCTCTCCTCCTCCAGCCCCCCTCCCCTTGGCCACAACACAAGCGCCGGCCAAATCGAGTTATCCGCACCGCGATGAGCAGAGTCAGATAGCGACATCGCCGCCTATCCCTCCCCCGAGAGAATTCAAATAAGCGGGCGGTTTAGTTCGTATTCTTTGTGCAACTTTGGCTCTATCTGCCGGGATTTATTCAATCGGCTCGTGCCCGCGGTCTATTTCGGGGCCGCGATAAATTCACGAGGTGGAGAGCCGGCCCGAGACGCCCGGGTTCAAGGTAGCAAATTCGAAATTAAATAGAAGTAAGCGAGTGGCGTAAAAAGAGTCGAAATGTGCTTTATCTGGGGATCGTCTCGAAATATATTACAACACGGCGCTAGTACCGTTCGGAAGCAAATTTTTAATACTTTCGTTGCGAATGGAAAATATGTCTACAGCGGCATGGAATATTGCTTTAAAATTTCATTTTCAAAATTTCCATTCCATTTCAATTTGCTTTTCATTCTGAGAGTAAGAGTTTCTCTGCGAAGAATATATTTCGGTTTATATAAGATGGTGTAAAAAAAACTGGTACTGAAAATGTAAAACAAATTAAATACTGTTGTTTAAAAACTCTTCTTTAATGTCTACAAGAGTAAGTTTTATAAATTTCAAATGACCTGTACATGGATAAATATATATCATAAAAAACTTTGCTCGTTAAAAAACAAAATACTGAAAAATTTCAATTGAACATAACTAATGAGAAACGTTCGAGAGAGTAATGCGGTCGTGTTGTCCCATTCGTAGCTGAAAGACGCTAATCGTCGACAACCTATTCAAATCTGAAGTCTATAGAACTCTGTCTATAGAGTGCTGACGTTATTGAACTGACGTCGTGGGTTATAAAAATTTGGCGTATCAAAAATCGATTCGGTCTTGGAAGTCTGCTATTTAACACTGCTGGATTGATGCTTACTAAAACTAATACTATTGATCTAGAAAGTCAATTAATGATAAAAATAAATTAACGAATGTAAAAATTTTTGCTCATTCAATTTTTTAAAGCTTTACAATGCATTAGTAATCTGTTCATTGTCAATATATGCTTCAATAATTGCATTGAAACAGTGAAAAACAAGAAACATGTTAAACAAGTATATTTCAAGAATTTTCAGTATTGAGTATCACTATTCATTATTTCAGTATTCAAGCGTCTCTGCTCAAAATGAACTTGCAAGCAGTTTACATCGAAGAAGCTAGTTTGTAAATATCCCATTTCCTTCAATTTTTATGCAGCGAAAGATAGTTAATTATCATAATATTTTTATGTAGCTTTCTCTTTTCATGATTGCTTTTAGTCTTGTTTATTGCTCCATTAGTTTTTGAAAATTTTATTTAATTTACTATTGTTTATTCATACTCAATTTACTTAATCTTTCCGATATGCATTATCAGTGCTCTCTTTTGCATTTAAAAATTAACAGTCGTGAATTCGTTTTTATACTTGTGTCTACATATGAATCAGAAATAGAGAAGAGTAGTATCCGTTTTCATCAGCTTTCATCTGTATGTGTCGAATTTTTCCAGCTTCTTAAATAGTTCATACCTTTTATTTGGAACATATTTGTTAATACATATGTTTCCTTTAATAGCCAAACTGACATATTGTTTCGGGACGTAAAGTCCTTGTTATAAAAACTATAAATTTTTATTTTTCATGAATGATTTGACTGAGGCGCTGGCTACTTTTAAGTCTAACAAACAATGAAAGAGTACTCCACAAATTATCTGGAGGCTTGTTACATGAAACGAGTGTAGCAGAAATAATGTGATTTGCTCAAATATGATAGCCGTACAATATTCACCTGCACGATCGCAAATGATAAATTCTATTGCAATCGCGAACATGCAAACTTATCAGAATTCATTTCACTTTCGCTAATAACTACATTTTTTACCGATATATCGTTTAGCTACATTATGCTTTTATGTTTATAATACATTTATTCAATAATATAACTATTCAAAATCAGCTTCCGACGGAAACGAATTTTTTTATACACATTACCCAAACAGCTCTTACCTGATTCAGCTCTTACCTGAACAAAACGGAATACTGACATAATTACATTAGAAGATTTTATACTTCCGCGCCATGCCAACAAGCGAATCAGAATCAATGTTATACTGAATAGTATGCAGATATACAACTTATCTTTCCCAACTTATCACTTTAAAATTCAAGACGTAGACTCCAATCTCATCAATTTCTGTAAGGCGTGTAAATAACGGACAAGTACAGTAGCTGTTGCTCCTAATAGCCAGACCGCTAAAATAATAGCAAAATTTTGTTAAATATATCATAAAATTTATACAAATTGTGATACACCGCATATTTTAAATTTTTAGCTGCGATTTAATAGTATCTAGAAATAATGAGTTAACTAATTATACCATAGATTATTGTTTGTAATACTTTATTTCATAACAACTTGCTTTATTTTACTTGAATATATAGCACATTTTACGATATTCTTGATTAAAGAATAATATCCTTCTCTGCAAATATTTTTAGGCATCAGTAATTAATTCTGTTATGTCTTGTTCTCAACGTAATCCTTTACCTTGTATTTATTGAAATCTAACGTACGTAATTTATTCAATCTAATATTTACTAACGCCGTCGACGCCCTAAAGGATATGATATATTTATTAACTTTTAATTTAAATTTTAAACTTAAATAAATTTATTATCTTGCTCAACCACGATACTTTATAAAAATATTTTTGACAACGACGTCAGAAAATGGAGGAGTGGGGGTAGAAGGAAATATTATTTTTCCGTAATCTGTATACCTCTAACTGTACGCGTTCGTGTCTGGCTCAATTAAAATGCCCAAATGAACTTTAGATACGTTCGATCAGCGATTCAGGAGATGGGCGTCGTTACCGTTGAACCGCCGCCGGGGGTGCAGGAAAGGGCAATAGCAGTTATTATTAGCCTTTCGTGTTCGGGCAGATACCGTGACCATTACCGCGGCCGGATACATGCGACGAGACCAGGTGTAAATTCCGACGCTACATCGACGCTCGCTAACTGCCCCTGAAATAATCGTTTCCGCTCTGCCAACAGTCTTTTGCACTCACGAGATAGGCGACTCCAAATGTTTTTGCTTTATTTTAGCATCTGTATGCATGTTTCGTTCCGCGCCTCTCGTGTTATCTGTGAAGAACATTGTTATAGATTAATATCCTCGTATTCGTCCTCGTGTATTTAAATTACTACTAAATATCGGAGATATCTGCTGAAATAAGGTTTTTCTAATTCGCGTAGTTATTTGTGGAATTAGTTTTAGGTTCTAAACTGGATCAATATGTTAACTTATATTTTGTAACGATTAGAATTAGAATAGATCTTTCTATGGATTCGATGTCCATTTACTTTAAATTGGATCCTGTTTCTAAATGTAATAACATATTACGTGTATATAAAATATTTAAATATTACTTGTCTAATAATCATTTATTTTTGTAGGTATTATAAATTAAGAGTTTATGAAAATCTTTATATATTTTTGACTTTCTTGCAATATTATGAAATATATTTTATTATTCATATTTCGATATGTAATAAGTCAATAATCTGTAACAAGATGAATACCGTTTTGAATTGAATACCGAGTTTTGCATTTTGCTGCTTATATTAACTTGGTATTATTTTAGTTTTCTATAAGTATTTACAATTATTTCAGTGAATAATTACTGTACCTACACTCATACGTAATGTAAATATTGTTGGACTGATGGAGACTACTAATATTATATTACTCTTATAATTTTTAAAGTAGTTGTATAATTCAATGTTTTGCCATTTAAAGTTCAAAGTAAGTTATCACGAAGATCACCATGTCAGTAGATGTGTTTATATCTGCAGTAGAATTACAGTAGGCAGTAGAAATACAACATTCTTTACCAAACATACGAATTACCATAGTTATTCAGATATAATTCATATAAAGCTTGTACCAAAAGGAGTAGTAGAGTAGTAGACTTACTTCTTACAAAATACACTTGTGCAGTAGGGAATTTAGTGTGACCAAAAGGCAGAATAGGTGCCTAAAGAATATCTCGTAAGCGGATCTGTCTATACCTATGAAGTAAGGATATAGTAGAAAAACTTACAGACTTACTTATAAAAGTCCTTATTAAATCCGTATTACTGAAATTAAAGCGCCTTACACTTTCGAATTTACCACTAAGCATGCAAATTATTCGACAGAAATTATTTTATCAAAATGGCACATAACACGAGAATCACCGGACACTATTTTAAAAGCACATATATCTAGGGATGGATATGTGCACGGAATAAGCTATAGAAGGCAAGTATATAATCAGTCTAATAACGTAGAAAAATACCAGAAACTTTTATCATCAATCTTGATAACCTTATTTATTATATTTATTCGAACAACGACATAGTTAAATCCTTACCATGCAAGCTCGAGGACAAATCCCGCATTGCCAAAAGTACCAAATTCTCAAACCGACAGTAAACATTCGATCAATTAATAATATAATATCTATGGAAAATGGATGAAAACAATAACATACAGAAATTGTTCGTACCTGTCTACCTAATAATGTTTTCTGACCATCACGTCTTGAGGAACTAATAACTTTATACATGTGAAATATTCAAGAAATATCACAAAGATATTTTCCATTTTTTTATGTTATTTAACGTCGCTCTATTTATGCTTCCATATATCGGCGATAATCGGCGACGGAGGTCTACGATGTGTTTGTAAACAAAGCACATGTAAATTATTACAGCGGTGCCTGTGTCAATCGTCCGAGACCGGGATTTCAACTCGGATCACCAAGTTCATAGTCCTTCGCTTTAGCAATCGAGCCATCGCAGGCCTCTATATATTTTCATTTTAATCTAAATCATATAAATAATACGTATAGAAAGGCATTTGAAAATGTTTGAATTGTATAATAAAATAATTATATTAGAATGAGAAAAATATATTTATTGTATAAACATTGAAAAATGAACAAGAAAAGTACAAAGAAAATAAGTGTTCACGCTTTGGAGGGGAACTTTGATATTACTTACCTGAATTGGAGGCAAACCAAAGGCATGTAGATATGCTCAGTTTGATATTCATTTCAAAAAATATTAAGACCGTTACAGTGCTATAAATACATATATATATATATATATATATATATATATATATATATATATATATATAGAACTATAGAATATGGAATTATAGAACTAGAAGAAGCAACGAGATAAATAAGTTCGATACAGAGAAGTCTTAATATTAAACGTGCCTTCATTATAAAAAATGCATTTGTTCTCCCGTTATCTATATAGAATTTAAAATAGATTGACATCGAAAACTATATAAAAATTTATGTTTCAATAGGTTAATCATAAATTCAGAACAAAGCGGAGTAAAAGCAAAAATTTTTTTTAAATCAGTAAAAATTAAAAATCATGTAAAAAATTAAATAATTTCAACGAATGATAAAAATATTAAAATATTTACTACATCAAAAAATATGGTACTTCTATAAGAGTTTTTGGCTTATTACTTTTGACTGACGGGGAATCTATCTCATACAAAATCCCACTAAGTTGGATTTAGCAGAAATATACGTCAAAGGAGATTGAAGTGGCTGCTTCCGGTTTGAAATAACAGTGCACGACATTTACATGCCCATGTAAATGATCTCCGTATAAAAAAAATAATATTTTTACAAGTAACTTATACTGCTATTTGCCGTTATGTAAAAAAATTTACACGTACAACATTTGTACGTTGTTTCAAATTGAATTCATACAAAGGTTTATAGAGTGTGTAATTTAAAGGTCAATGATTTTAAAGCAATAAATGAACATATAAAAACATAAATATTCTATAATAATGCAAATGAATGAAAACTTATATAATAGAAGGGTGCGTGATGAATAAATAAATATACAAAATTCAAATTTAATCAAACTTTAATTAAATATTGGGTGTACAAATAAGTTTCCACCGTTTTTTATAAAGAAATAAGAATTTGTTGTCAAAAAAGGTACAAATAATGGCATTCAAAATATTGCCCATCACTTTCTACTACTTTTGACCATCTTTCGTGAAGCAATACCCCGTCTAAAAAATTGCTCGTCTTTTAAGGCGATCCACGAAGGACCCATTTCTTCAATTCGTCGTAACAAGTAAAGTGCTGCTCAGACCATGAGTCATCAACCGGAATAAATGGTAGTCTGAAGGAGTGAAATATCTAGTGAATACGGCGGATTGGGTAAGGCGTCCCAATTCAGTGCTTCTACCGTTTCCTTTACGATTTTTGCAACATGTGGCTGAGCGTTGTCATGCTGAAAAATGACTTCATCATAACTTTTGGCATATTGTAGACGTTTAATCTTTAATGATTGGCTCAATTGTATCAGCTGCTGTTGGTAACATTTCCCGGTGACGGTTTGATTGTGTTGGAGTAGTTCGTAATAGATTACTCCAAGCTGAGCCCACCAAATTGTGCTAATGCACAGCATTAGCTTTTTGCCATAAATATTTGGTTTAGCCATCGAAGTAGAGTATTCCCGGGTGTAACCTATGACGTCCTAAGCTTTGCGTTGTCATAATGAATCCACTTATCGTCCCATGTCACGATTCGATGTAGAAATCCTTTGCGATTTTGCCTGTTGAGCAATTGTTCACAAGCGAATAAGCGACGCTCGACATCTCTTAGCTTCAGTTCGTAAGGAACCCAATTTTCTTGCTTTTGGACCATACCCAGGGTTGGAGACGTTATGAAATAGCTTGCTGAGTCACTCCTAACTCTTGTGCAAGTTCTCCTTACGTTTGGCACGGATCTTCCTCTAGTAAAGCTTACAATTATGTGTCACCATACACTTTGGGCCTTCCACTGCGTGTTTGTCCTCCACGTCAAAATCACCACTTTTAAATTTTTGGAAACACTCCCGATAACTTCTCTCAATCAAATTAATATCACCATATGCTTCTATATATGTAGTCGATATGCTTCAGCTGCAGATCACTTTAAATGAAAGAAGTAAATTATCAATTCCCGCAAATGACGCGTACTTGGCTCAAAACTTGACAGAATGAAAACTAAGTGATGCTAGCAAAAAGTCAGAGGTATTAAAAGGTTATACTGTTTCCAGATATCAACAAATACTATACGACTTTTTACAGCTGACAATTTCGATGTTATCTTATCGGTGGCGCCATCTTTTCAAACTGGCGGAAATTTATTTGTACACCTAATAATAAATGAGCTTGTAACTAGCCGGCATAAAAAAACCCCAGTCGTGAGTGGGGGCCATTTGGATACAAGCCGCTGCAATTACACTAAATAAACTGAGTAACTAATTCTTTAAATAATTTTGAACTGCTACAATTTGATATTATAATGAACGATGGAGCTCACGTAGCCCTGATAAACACTTACGTCGAGAATGGCCATTCAGTCGGTGCTGAACTCTCGCTCATCGGCTTGACGCTTACTGAGGTGACCAACGAGGAAAGGCGTTGTGCAAATACATGGATGCATCATCTATAATTGCTCCAGAAAATTCTCAAACTTGACGCAGAAGAGAAAGTAATGAAATACAAGTATCGAAAGGATACTGCAACGGGACCTGCTCAAAATGATATGGGCTCTCAAACATAACTAACTCACTTCGATCAATTATACACTAAATTGTAGACTAAATAACTCTATGGACGAAGTAGTTATTTCACTTCTATTGATATTATAAGTGGGGCGGGACATTCTTCGCCTTTAAGGAGCAGACATACTACCTACGTCCACGGCCATTTTAATACCTGAAATAAGGGACGACGCTAATCCCGTTATTTATGGTGTACGGGCGGTAGATGCGAAACATTTTTTCTCTAATAGACAAATGTACGATTTTCTCGTATATATATTGTCTATTTTACTAGTGATTTAACCGTCCTATAATTATAATCTTTTGAATCAGCCGCAGTGCAGTTGGAGCGAACATACCACCGGCTTTCGTCCTTCGATGAACAAATAGAAACACCGAAAAAAAAGAAAATAAAAAAGGAATAAAATAAACAATAATTTCAATTTTTATTGATCACACTGTCGTATTTACTCTAATTAATGTCAAAAAACAAAATTATTTTCATAAGTATACTTTGAATAGACCTAAAATGGTCCTTACAGAAGAGTTTGTGACTTATTGCTTGTGTCTGAGATTAAATCTCATACCAAATTTCAGAAAGTTGAATTTAACAGAAATACCCGTCAAAGGATACCGAAGTGGATGTTTTAAGTCTTAAATAACGGCGCACGACGGCACATGTAACTGATCTCTGTATAAAAAAACTGAACTTACACTATTATTAACCATTATGTAAAAACAGTTGCACATGCAACATTTGCACGTTGTACGAAATGGAATTCATAAAAAGATTTATAGAGAATAAAATTGATTTCAATAATTTTTACGTACACTGAGTTGATATTGACATAGAAGGGTAAATTTAAAAAAAAAACAAAAGTGTCATTGACAGAACTTTTATTGATCAGATTGTAGAACTTAATAAAATTAAAATGAACAAAATCGATTTACATAAGGATACTGAAAATAGACCATTCTTTCCTCACACATCTTTAATCATGAGAGGTCCCAGAGACAATTGTCCAAGCTCTTAAGTGCCAATACATATTCAACATAGTGATAAATCCAATATAAAACAATGAAAACAGAATGTATAAATGTAAACAAAATTATAAGGAAGTTACTGAGCAATCAAGATAGCAGCAACCATGTAAAAAAATTCATATTTGCTATAAATATAAGAAAGCTATTATACATTGTAGTTATTTAAAATTTAAACATGTATTTATAAAAATTACATACGAATTTTCCCTATATTATACTGTATTATCGATGAAAATGTATATCGAAACAATACTTGTATTTGCTAAGAAGCCTGACGGAGGATGTGAAGTAAAATAATTATATTTAGAAGAAATGTTCAACATTCCAATTAATTATTTTATTATCATAATTAATATGCATTCATATTATAAATAAATGAAAAGAAGCATAAATTATAAAAATGAATTTACTAGCTTGTGTCAGTCGACTAAAATTATGTGAAATTATAATGTATTATATTAAACGTCTGGACCAAGTTTCCAAGAATAATATTGTGGTAAATGTACTTTTCCTTGTTCATTATTAATATAATACCTCAAGTGTCAGTAGTGAAGACTACACTATGCCTCCCAGGCAATAATAATATTCAAAATCACAAATGCGCCTGTGAAATATACTGATAAGACTATTTCTAAAAGGAAAACATTTGAAAAACAGCCAAACACTAATGTGAAAAAAAATTAAATAATCTATAGATGTCTACGCAGGAAGAAAATAATTTTAAATTTCAATGAACAAAACACAAATAATTGTTTTCAGCAAAAAAAGCAAACCGAAAAATTTTTATCATTATGAAATTTAAAAATTCCAAATTAAAAAATGGATAACATATTAAATTTCTACGTAAAAATTAAAAAGTTAAAAGGCAAACGTAATCAAACAATTAACATTTTGAAAACTCTCGCAAAGAATTTTGGAGTGTAAACCAAAAAAGCATTATTCAGGTATACACAATAACATTCTATTGAACATTCCCTTTAGCCTTTATGCTTAGATCTAAAATAATTTGGGCAAATTCTAAAATATTTTTTAATATTGTTACAGATAGAATAATGATTGCAAATCTATTTGTAAGAAAATAGAATTACTTACTAAAGCAAAAAGAAACAGTTAAAATAAAATTAGTTCTTAGAAATGTCGAAAAATAATATTTCTTTATTATAATAAATTTCTTTTCCCTACATGTAAACTTTAACAAACTTTTGAATTCTAAAATACACAGTAACATATTTAAAAATATCTCCTCAACAGATGTATTTCTTAATTTATAATCAGTTTTATGGAAAAACAAAATTTTTATATTCAATAAATGTTATTTTCTATCACATATTTTAATTAAGTTGTATAATAGTCCTTATCCATTGTAGATGAGAAGCAACGTTAACATAAATCGATAGACCTTCATATGCTCTATTTTGAATAGTTATTTGTTGGATGTAGGAAAGAATTCCGATAATCACTTTGCTCCCGTCGTTTTTTATTTTTACAAACGGACCGCCAGAATCACCCTGTTAAACAAACGTTACATTTTAAATTTGAACCAATTGAACTATATTTAATATTTTAACGTTCTAGACATTTATAGCTTTTTCTATGGCTATAACATTTACAGTCTTTTATCTATTATTTGCACGCATATAGTTTGTTTTTAGAGAAATAACAGTCAACTGATTCTTGCCAATAACAGTCAACCGAAAATTTTTTTGTTTTTTAGTACACTGTGTCTATGTAGAAAATTTACACTAATTACGGAAATTTTCATAAAGTATTGATAAATTTTATTATATACTTACAATACAATAGTCCATTGGTGTAGCTTCTGGACCAGCGCAAATAATATGTTTTTCAATTAATTGGCGCGATATTGGATGATCATTAGGGATCGATTGCACCGCCGAAACACAAGTCTTTTTATTCACAATTTCCAGAGTAAGCTTTTCTAACCATGACAGTATAGTATATCTAGTAAAATCTCTGTTATGTATGTAGTTCCAACCTGAGATCATTGCTCTAGAGCTTATCTTCTCGTTTGGCTTCGGTAGCGGAATTGGTTGAAAATAAAGAGTAAAAATGAAAGCCTCCTTTAACTTGAGTAAGGCAATGTCGTAAGGAGAAACTGATCTGGAAAAATTGAAAAATAATTAATGAAAGATTAATATAAAAATTAATGAAGGAATAATAAGAAAGTAAACCTAATACAGGTAACATTTAAATTTGAAAATTTTGTAACTACCATAGTTTGTTCCATTATGAAATAATGAATAAGTCAATTTTACACGTCAAATAAAATTTTGAAGAAATCAGCGTTTATCGCAGTAAATTGATTCGCAAAAGATTAGATTTCATTATAAGTGCGAATAAAACTTCATTTCATCTTACTGTACTCGTTGACTTACATATCGAGGCTGAAAAATTATGAAATTCTACTAAACAATACTTGTTTACCAATTTATACCTGCATCAACTATCTATTAACTTGCAGTTGTAATGTCCATAAAATGCATTATAAAAAACTGTATTTTACTGCACTTTTTCGACCAATACATAATAAAAATTGTTAATAAGTATATTTACCCGCCTAGCTTATACCAAAGGTTATGCGCCTTCTGATGCGTCTGGCCTTCTTTTTTAAAAAATAATACCTTACTACCTAATAACAACTATGATAATTTTCATTTATTTGATATATATATACATATAAATAGAGATGATTTCCTATAAAGGAAATTTGAGGAATAAAAGTTGCCTATTAATTTTTAATTGCATGCCAAATGAGCAAATTGTGGCAGCTAAAAGTTTTTAATATTGAACTTAATTATACACTAGGTTTTACTTTTTTATTACATCAAATTTTTTAAAAGAATAAGATTTCAATTCTAAGTTCAATTCAACACTTTATAAATCTAAATCATTGTTGTTAAAACTCAAAAGTATTATTGAATTTATATAAAATATTTTTAGTATGATGGAATATTATAAATAATTAAAGTTATTTAGATAAAAGAAAATAAAAAAAAGTAATTTGTTAATTTTGCAGTTGATTATGAATTACGAACGTTAATATTAAAAATATACCTAAGATCAAAAATTTATTACGTCAATGATGCAAAAGTGCTGCATACTAAAGATTTAATTGACTAGAAGCTATCACCTTTTTGAACTGACGCTGAGCGCCACCTTTTCTGACGAATTTTTAAGATACTACCCTACATGTTCTTAAATGTTATTTATGAAAGATAGCTGTTTTCATTATATGACCCTGACACAGAAAGTATGATATATATTTAGTTAGCTATATGAAATTTAAATTTATCTATTCATAAAGACTTCATGATTACGATGACAAAAATGGTATCGTAAAAATCATACCTAACGTTCAAATGAATGTAACTCTCGTGTATATAAACAGCCTCAATTGAACGGTATTGGTGGTGCGGTTCAGTTGTTAAAAAGCTTGATAATTTCCCGGCTACGACTTGAAACTTATCGATTCGAGAAGGATCGTTAATTTCTACTGCGCAATGGGCAGTTAATAAGACCCATTCTCCATCTACAGAAGAAGCACCGCAGTAATGCTCAGGGACTTCCGGGTCATCTATTTTTTCTATTGCTAGTTGATAGGGAAGTTCACCATCACGAGCTACCTGGCCATCTATATTAGAATATGATTGAAATTTGTTAATTAATTATATTTAATATATATAAACTATAATATATTTAACGTAAACGAGAAATCAAAGTTACCATACGAAAGGAAAAATTTTTGACTGCGTACAGATTAATATATAGGGATACAATTTGAAATTCATCCGATTAAAAATTTAGATAACGCAAAAGAGAAAATCAAAAAGAGTATCTCGGTGCACTCAGTTCATTTTCGATAGTTCAGTTCATGCTTTTAGTTATTTTATAAATTGTATTTATGTAATTACTAAAGATTAGTGATTAATTCAATACTTTTAGTATCGAGGGTGTTCAAAAAAAAAAAAAATCATTTATACATCATACTAAAACTAGGTTTATTTTAAATTATTTCAACTGATTTCTGCCGTTTTATTTTATGAATTTCATCGACTGACCAGTCGAAATAGCATTTTTCAAATAATTGGTAAGAATATCCATTCCTATCGCAAACAAGTTCACTGGTTAATCTTTTCTGAGCATCACGTCTTGAAGAACTAATAACTTTATACATGTGAAATGCTCAAGAAATACCTCAAAGATATTTGCCATTTTATTCTAAACTATATTTATAAATAATATCTATAAAGAGATATATGTATAAATTCGACTAAAAATTTTTAATCGTATAATAAAATAATTATATTGGAATGAGAGAAATATATTTATTGTATAAACATTGAAAAAAAAACAACAAAAGTACAAGCAAAATAATTGTTAACGGTTTGGAGCGGAAATTTGATATTACTTACGTGAAGTTGAGGCAAACCAAAAGCATGCTAATATGCTCAGTTTGGCATTCATTTTATTAATGAAAATATTAAGACAGGTACAATGCTATAAATACATATATATAATAATATAATAGTAAAATAAGACGAAAGGAATTATAGACCGAGAAGAAGCATCGAGACAAATAAGTTCGAAACGGCGAGGTCTTAATATTATATGTGCCTTCATTATAAAAAACGCGTTTGTTCTTCCGTTATCTGTATAGAATTTAAAATAGATTGATATTTGCATCAAGAACTCTATAAAAATTCATATTTAAATAGGTTATTCATAAATTTAAAACAAAGTGTAGTAAAAGTAAAAAAAATTTTTTAAATCAGTACAAATTAAAATTCATGTAAAAAATGAAATAATTTCAGTGAATTATAAAAATATTAAAATATTTACTATAGTAAAAAATGGTCCTTACAGAAGAATTTTTAGCTTATGGCTTGTGTCTGAGATTAAATCTCATACCAAATTTCAGAACGTTGATTTAACAGAAATATCCGTCAAAGGATACCGAAGTGGATGTTTTAAGTCTTAAATAACGGCGCACGACGGCACATGTAACTGATCTCTGTATAAAAAAACTGAACTTACACTATTATTAACCATTATGTAAAAACAGTTGCACATACAACATTTGCACGCTGTACGAAATGGAATTCATAAAAAGATTTATAGAGAATAAAATTTATTTCAATAATTTTTACGTACACTGAGTTGATATTGACATAGAAGGGTAAATTTTAAAAAAACAAAAGTTTCATTGACAGAACTTTTATTGATCACATTGTAGAACTTAATAAAATTAGAATGAACAAAATCGATTCATATAAGGATATTTAAAATAGACCATTCTTTACTCACACATTTTTAATTATGAGAGGTCCCAGAGACAATTATCCAAGTAATTACGAGTAATTAGTATAAGAAAAATAGTTGCCTACGATGACTTATTTCTGAATGTATCAGATTTACGTTCAAACTCATTTTCTTTGGAAAAGGTGCCTACTTCCTGTTCGGCCCAGTAAATCTCGTCCTTTTATAAAAATTATATAAAAGATTATCAGTTTCTGGATTCGTTGAATTTTTGAATATAATGCTTGCGTTGATTTTTGAAAATAAATAAATAGGATTGGAACTTGGTTCTGAGAGAAAATCAATTTTCTTTCAAATGGCCAGTCTGATCTCATCTCTTTTTCTTTGTTTGTCCCTTATATCTGATCTTTTGTCTCTTTCTCTCCACAGACCTTTTCTTGGTCTTGATATTAACATATATTTTACTGACTTATTGTAATATAATTTTATCTTATTGAATCTAATTATACGTAGAATTATTTAAAAAAAATCTAACTAATACATAACTAAGATAATAAAAGATTGTTTTTTATGCTAATCTATTTTTTGATGTCTTTTTAATCATTTTAGTCATTTATAATCTAATTTCCTTCCTTATAAGTACACTTTTCATTACAAAGCTTTCAGATGTAAAAAATAACAATAATATGCAAATTTGAATACTACAGAATAAATTTATAACAGAAATCGATCATTTAAATAAACATAATTTGTAACATGGCTCTATTATATTTACAGATATATTAGTTTATAATAATGTAACTTTGTTATACGTTTTACATGTATTTAAATATACCTTATAGCATCTGTATATTTATATTAAAACTTCTATACAAACTCAATGAATGTTACAATATAATTATTTTCTAATTATATTTCTTATGCTCAAATACTAATAATGGACTTATCTGTTAGTTTTTTTTTAATTTAATTTAAATTTTAATCTTTTTTGAAATTTAATTTTAAGTGAAATTAGACAAAGCAATGTGGGAACTTACGTTGTATTGAACGCCAGTAGATAATTGACAATTTGGTCAGTCATGTCGCAGCACCATAAGCGGCGCGAGCTCGCATAGTCCTTTAACTCTAAATTTATTAAATATCGTCTAACATTTATTAAATTATATTTTGGAATTGTATGGATGATAAATATCTATCTATAATCGTTTAAACTAACATATTTTTTGTTAGTAACTTAAATTTGGATTTAAAAAATGGCTATTTTTTTACAGGCATTAAAAGTTTATATATATATATATATATATATATATATATGTGTGTGTGTGTGTGTGTGTGTGTGTGTGTGTGTGTGTGTGTGTGTGTGTGTGTGTGTGTGTGTGTGTGTGTGTGTATGTGTGTGTGTGTCAACGGATTTAACATGCTTGTTTCTTTGATGATTTATATGGTGAATGTCAATAAAGAAATTTAATATAAAGAGAAGTAAAATATACAATTTGAAATATTTAAGCTTATAATTGTATAGGAAGTAACTGAAAAAGTTTGAAGCTATAAAATATCAATGCAGCAATACATTGAAAAATAGTTTTATTCGATATTATCCTTAAATGGAGTTTGAAAGAATTAAAAACGTAATAGCTCATGTATTTTTTAAAAATGTAGTGCTACCAAGTAGTTTTTATACCGTTCATTGTAAAATAATAAATACGTCCGGTAAATGCATTGACTATTATATAAATATATACACGAGTAAAAAAGAATTCATTAGCAATAAATTTATAGTGAGCAATGCAACTTTGTATTTAAAAGCTCGTTAACGCATTTTTCTTATCTGGTCTGATGGGAGAAGTGTGAAGGAGGGGGTGGCTAAATCCTTATCTCAGCTACTTTTGCACCGGCATTTAAAATCCCGCGTAAATCCCAGTACCCGCCGGATGTTAATTGCCTCAGTACTGCAGAGATTCCCGGATAAACTATTACAGAAATAATAATTATCAGCTCCTCGCATTCAATCTTGTAACGTAGTATTCCTTCCGTCTCGGTGCACTGCGAAGATTTTAAGAACGCGCCGCTGCATGATCGATAGACTTTGCCGCGGGTAATCAAAGTATCTAATACATATATTCATTTTTGCATTGCCTTACGAGCAAACCAAACATATGAGAACGATCGCACTAGTGCACTGAGCCGTTTCGCTGATTTGCAATGCTGAGTGCGGACTGCTTCACGGGCAGTGGCGTGGGAAGGGGAGGAGTCGGTTGTCGCATATACAGACGTGGGCGAGATTAATTCGATGTATTACAAGGCCAGTACACATACATAATTCGAGCGGAGTTCGAGCGGTTCCCCGATTGCCGTGCCGAGTGAGCAAGAAACTTTTCGAGTGTTTATCGAATTCCCTTTGGAGAAGAGCGTCCTTTTCGGCTGATGGATAATTATTATCGGACGTATATTGCCAAGTCTTCGACCTCGAGTTTGACCCAGAAAAGTAATTTCATATACTTAATTACCCTTTGATGGAGAGATTCAGAGGTCGCGCACGTTCTTTCGAAACGTGCAGTCTTGTGATATAAGAGCAGCAAAATTATCTACCCTATAATGCATTGGTTTATCGAAAGTTTAAATATGATTCATTTTTCATTCCCATTTATTCACAATTAGGAGAAAGTTCGTTCAATAATAATAGCGAATGAATAAATAATGTTATGCATACAGCGACTTCAAAGTATCAACGATGTTCAGTTGGACGAGGTTGAATCTTTCAAACGAGATATTCTTTCAAAACTAATGCACTTTCGAATAATGGTGTTAATAAAGATATTCATATTTCTCATTAATTATTTCATGTCAATTAGTTAATCTGAAAATGGCCTTAGAAGTACGTAACTTGTACAGAAAAACTTCTTTATTCGATAAAAGATTGATCTATAGATCAATACATTTAATAATGTATTTTCTAATTTCTTTATTCTTTGTAATTAATAGAAATGCCTATGTTCTAAAAAATACACAACTCGTTTTCGTTTATGATCTTCCATTTTTTAAAGAGTTATTACTTAAATTAACACTCTTTCTGGTTTTGGACGTTTCACCGTGATACAACACGAATTAAATTTGTAGCAAAAAGATTCTTATAGATTTGATGATGGCCTCACAAAGTTTTATATTAATATCCCGTATTGGAGCTCACTGACGAGAGACTTATATACTTAAAATTTTATTTTCCAGCGCCTAATGTCATTCCATGAATTTATTGACAATTGACGGCTGGATGACTTCTCTTGCATCTCCTCAATGTGGAGCATCATATGTACTAGTATGGCAACCATAAAACTCTCTCAAGAATTTTTTGACGTTAAAAATTAACAATGCCAAGTCATCAATGATACGCCCTGCTTGCCCGAATAATAATTCTCAGCAAGTACTTAAAGATTCGTTTTCATTTTTGTGGAAATTCAGGAGTTTAGCTACTTAAAATAGTTTTGAATACCGTATCTGGCTTCAAATATCACAGTACTCTATTAATTCATGGCAAATCATGTGATCAACGTTATCACTCGAGTTACTAGGCAGAACGTTCAAAAAGTATTTATATATGAAGTAATAATATATATAAGTAATAAAAGTATTTATATATTCTATAATTTATATTTAAGTATGATATATAGAGTAAAGACAAATCTACACATCTCCAGATATTTGCTTGACGTAATCTTCTATAAATGTTGTTAC
Source organism: Sycobia sp. Sy_11 (assembly GCA_018907035.1). Taxonomy (NCBI): domain Eukaryota; kingdom Metazoa; phylum Arthropoda; class Insecta; order Hymenoptera; family Epichrysomallidae; genus Sycobia; species Sycobia sp. Sy_11. The sequence goes on from JACCIC010000046.1 coordinate 3,200,645, forward strand.
ATTTATTTGACAATATCTCCCGAGAAGAGGACTGTGACTGTATTATTAATAATCAGTATTACGCAATTAATCTTTCATAATCAACAATAATCATTATTCAAACACTTGAATATATGCAGGAGGGGTACTCTTTGAGAAGGATTCTCCTATTCGCTGGTAATGGTAATTGTATATTCATTTTCCGGAATATATGGACGTTACATAAACTATCTCTCGGACTATACTATTGGATTCTGCTGCAGTTGATCAAAATATGCGCATTAAGCAGGAAATGCATTAAGTTAATATTCAAGCATAGTAAATACAATATACGATTTTGAAATGATTGATCTTAATGCCAGTTGTCGTACGTTGTCTAAATATTATAGTATAGTTGTATTTAGTATTGCTATTTTATAAAGTAGTAGCACACTTTATTTATTTCTTTCCTCAAGATCGCCTCAAAATTCAGAGATAGATTATTGCATATTGTTGTTAAAAATAAAATGAATAAAATTTATCTTCTATCAACACATATTCCAAACATATATTTCTTTCTTTATTAAAATAGAAATAATTGTAAACACTATTGCTGAAAATTTAGTTTTTAAATATGAAAAACACCAAACTGTAGGATTGTGTCGATATACGCCATCATTTTTCGTAAGTATGTTTGAAATTTTTTATCAACAGGTCCGAAAATAGGCGTCCACAAAGATCGATAAATTACAAATCTTGTGCAAACGAAAGGACTTGCTATCAGTTTGACTTATGTGGATGATGGGAATTTCAAAGAAATCGAATGCTTCCGATGTAGCTTGAATAGAAAGTATTTCTCGGTAAAAATGGAAAAGAAAAATGGTAGAATAGAGGATAAAAGAATTTAAAAGGTAAATTTCTAACTTAAATTTGTGGTAGATAATAATCTTAATCTTGATAAACGAATCGAATTTGAGAAAATTTCAACAGTCTCAATTGAAATAAACCATTTGAGCTTTTGAAATAGGTGAGCATTTAAAATTCTATCAACGCTTAAATGTTTATGCGCTCTCAGTGAGTAAAAGCAAATAATCATCTATTCGGGGCAAAAATAATTTTCTCTGTTAAAAGAAATTAATCTCTTAATGCCTAACAAAAGATTACAAACAAGCTCCTTTAATTAACAAAATAAACGATAATTACGACGCGCAGGGGGACTTCGCTGCACGATTATATTCGCTCGGCCAATTGTTGGCTCGGAGTTTCGACTCGGGGAACGGCAAAGCGCTAAAAGGATGGCCGTTAACGCTCCCCGAAGGCATTGAGCACGGGCTCTGCGAGAAAATTTGAAGAGGGTAAGCGGTGGGAAGAGAAAAAGAGATAAGAGAAAAAGAAAAAAGATGGAACGGAGAGAAAGAGAAAGAGAGAGAGAGAGAGAGAGAGAGAGAGAGAGAGAGACGGCGAGCAACAGAAGCAAGATGCAATAGCGAATGCGTCTTTCCTTCTGTCTGTCTCTCTCTCTCTCTCTCTCTCTCTCTCTCTCTCTCTCTCTCTATCTATCTCTCTCTATCTCTCTCTATCTCTCTTATTCTCTCTCTCCCTCTCACTCACTCACCTGCTCTCTATACCTCCACGTCCTCCACGTACTACGTTAAGGGCGGAAGCGCAAGAGACACTCGACTAAATTGCACACTTTAATCCCAAACGTTCGCTTACTTTCACTGTGCCCGGTCCCATGCAACGGGTTTTTCTTTCTCGAACGGATGAGCAATAAATCCTCTCGTGGAAAGAACGACTGCGCAAACAGAGAGACGCCGCCATGTATTCATTATATATAAACATGACCTGATAGACGCGAATCAAATATAGTAGCAATGGACGAAGGGAGGTGGAAGGAGCTGTGTGAAGCTCGAAAATATATATATATATATATATATATATATATATATATATATATATATATAGAAGTAAATAAAAAAATAGGCGAATAAGAGTCTAATGGTCAATACAAACTGTCATCGATTTAATATATCTGACCCAATGTACCAAAAGGATACTTACTTGCCAAAATACGTTACGAAAAAAACAGGAGCAAAGTTATAGTATCCGTTTAGTTAATTTCTCCTTAATTTTACACAACAATTCTCGACGCTGTCTCGAATGTAGTAATATCTTGTCGTGCTTTAGCTCAATATTATTATCATCGTGAATTGTCTCAGTGGCTAGTTGTAAATTACTAAAGGAGTTGAACTGAAGGTGTAAATTTGTATGTCACTTATTTCATTATTATGAAATATAATATATGTGATATTTTTTTCGTCTTTCGCGTCATTAAACCATGGAAGAACGACGTTCACGAGGAGTTTAGTGCCGTATGCAGTCGATATTGATCTGAAAACGATGGAGACAATAAAGGTTTTTACGATGATGTGAGTTTGAACAGCAATCATGATGAACTACATTTTGTTTCATCCAGAGAATGCTATAGAACAAAGTGTCTTTATAAGATGGATTATCTGCTATCCACGAAGACGAACAGGATCAAAAGAAGAAGGAAATGTGTTACATTTTATACCCTTTTCACAGACCAGCTTCAATATATATATATAAACTCGACTTCTTTTTATATGACCTTATACATTATGGTTTTGTCGGGTCTACCAAATACCGAGACGCCGACTAACCACGAATCGACCGAGAAGATATTTTGCACTCTAGCGGATTGAGCTCATAAACGAGACTCTTTACGAATGCCCACCAACTTCCCTTTTATGCCTTTCATTCCAGTAACTGAAAGTGAAATGCAGTTGTTCGAACAAGGGCGATATATAAATATATATATATATATATATATATATATATATATATATATATATATATAATGACAAGCTGAAAATTAAAACAGCTATCATTAAAGAGAATCAAAAAGGAAGTGGGCGAAAGAGTTGTAAAGAAACGTTAGGGAAAACATATAAAGGTACAACTCTCTTCTACGGAAGAAAAAGTAGTTATAAGGAAAAAGCTCCCTTTTCCACTTGGATCTATCCATTTCAAACTGAGATTGTGCAAAACTATGATATTGGACACTTTGCAAATTAGCAACATTATTTTTTAAAAAGCAACTAATTATCTGTGTTACAGAAAATATACCCAAGATGCGTAAGTCAGACTTATGTTTATAAATACAATCGTAATGAAGTAGGTAACTAAAAAGGGACGTTTTTGTATTGCACACATAAAATTCGTTCCCTTTAAAAAATGTATTTTTTAATTTGAATATTCTTTAGATTTCTCTTTGACAATCGAAAGTTTATGAGAATTGGAACGGTAATCAAACTCTGTGTAACTATAAACTAATTGTTAATTACTTGCATTAATTAAACCTCTTGTGCTTTATATGTCAACGCATGACGGAGGACGAGCAAATTTCCAGGTTTAACTATATAGAAAACTCTGTTGTCGCTATTTTTAGCCGATCGAAAATTTCTTTTTAAGTAGTTATAGTAATAAATGACGAAGCGATGATTAAATTGGATAATGTACTTTAAATAAAAGTTAATTGATCATTTACCTTTGAATTGCTGCACTATTAAATTTGAATAAGATAGTAAGTCATTCCAACGATTGTTATATTTAAAGACATTAATGCTTTTAATCGATATTATGTATTGTATTAATTAGAAATATTTTGTCTTTCATTTCCATATTACAATGAAAGCATCAGATCGAGTTCAACTTCTCTCTACCACCAATTATATCAATTAAGGGGTTTATCGTTCGTACACTGTTCACATATATATTTTGAAGAAAAAAACGTATATAAAATTAGTAAAAATATTGATTTTATACAAATATATAATTGAGTACAACTAAACTTACAATACAATTTTGAATACATAATTATGTACTGTAGAGAAACACCGTTATGCTGATGTAAATTTGTTTCTTTTATGAATATGTAAAAAATACTTGGTTCACTAGGTATGAAGACGCTAGATCCATCTGATTGGGCCTATGATGGCTTGTGCAATAACTCAAACGACTCGAACGATCCGAAGATAGCGCATGGTTGGAATTACCACCAAGGCCCAGCTTTGGCCAATAAGCTATTTTCTGCGTGCTCGCCTTTATTATGCGCCTCTTGTTAGTGGCGAAGATGAGCTCAAACAAACGATATCCTCATTATTTTAGGTTAATTTATTATATTAAGTATTAATATTATAAAGACTGTAAAACCGATTCAAATAAAAAGCCAAGCATTCATTTTAATTTTAATAAAACCATAGAATTGTTTATAATTAAAATTATGCATTATTATTTACAATAGTCACTCTATTTCAACAATGCTTTAAATACTATATTATCTAAATATGTAACGAAATGCTTTAACAGTTAATGTAAGGATTTTAACATCAATTAAGATTGGCTCTTTATGCATTAAAGAGAATTCGTTGTTTTAAGTCACTTTTTATATAATTATATCCTTTGCATCAACTTCTTGTTTACTTAAAATTTAACAATAACCCAAAAGACTGAGAACTACAAATATACTTAAAAAGGATGATGTCATGAAAAGCTGATAAGCGTAGAAGTTTTCTTCTGCTTAATATTAAAATTGGAATTATTTTACAAGTTAACACAACTCTTATATTATTATTGCATTATATTATTATTAACCTTTTAAACTTCTTCGTGTAAATTATTGTCATGTACAAAACTTTTTCTTTATATAGTAATTTTTAGAAATTTAATGCTGAAAGTACTGTCGAGATATATGTTAATCTCATATATGATTATTCCCATATATGATCTATTTCTAATAATTTAACCGAAACTAATACAAAATCTGAAAAGATTTGATTTGAAAAAAGTTAATCTGAAAAATACTTATTAATATCACATATACTTCATTTTCAATAATTACATTTTTTAATACTTTTAAAATTCGTTCCAAAAAAATTTGTTATTATCAATGGATTTTTATTACGCCAAAATTAATATTAGCATAACTATGCAAACTACGAATTTCGAAATCGTCACAGTAATCTTAAAGAGTCTGTGATTTTTAAACTTCAACTTTCATTTTCCTCGTACGCTTATACTTTTGAAGAAATGAAAGAGAAATTTTGAGAAATGCATTTACACTTTTTTTATAAACTCTCTAAGAAAATAACGTTTAGTCTGGCACGAAAAGTGCATTCACAGAGGCATGTTGATTAAATTTTTTCAGTGAAGTATAAATTCTGTTCTTCATTTTATTCTTAAAGCTACTTATTTGAAAATATCAGTTAAATTTACCTGCTCAAATGAATAGCACACACATAGTGCATAATCACAAGACTTTCTGTATTTTTTTAAGAAATCTTGGTTGTCTTCTATTTATTATACATACAGTTGTCAATAGAAACCTACAGTTATTTGAAAGCAATGAAATCACATTTTCATATGTGTAACGGGCATTTTTATTCTTAATATATTTTTCTCAGCTAACAAATTGTTTTTAATTTTCCTCAGCTTAGCAAGTAACAAGCTCAATAATAACGTCTCCGTTTTTCAGTCGCGCCTAGTATTAGCAGGTATTAAGTCTAGTGAATTCTTTCGAAGGTTGAAGGAGGCTATTTATTTTAGCCCTGGCACCTGCTTAGAATAAGTTTGTAGCATTTATCCCCATGGTGATCGTGCCAGTTTTTCACGAGCTGCGCTTGGCTCAAAGCCGAAGCAGGTTTTTTCGATAAAATAGGAAAGAAAACAGAGTATTTCTTGATCAGTATCTGAACAGAGAGACCGTTAACTTACATAATCCATGCCTCATAGGGTAAATATTATTAGGTAAAGAAAGAAAACAGTAAATGAAAATAAATATTACTTTTTCATGAACTATAAATAGGATATAATTAATTGAAATGTTCCATTGATTTGCATAGATGTGAAAATAAATTATTAATGGCCATAAACTTTTTTGAATGAAAAAAATATGTAATTGTGTAATATTTGCACACAAAGCATTTCCTTTTTCTTTTACTATTCTCTGTGAGCGCCATGAGGAACTGATAAGCGTTCTTATTATAATCTTGAAAGGCACTTGTACAATTTGTAGCTAATCAATTGGAAAAAGTTTGTTCATTTCATATCAAATTCTGAATATATTGAAAATGATTCAAATTCTTCAATTGTCTGCATAGTTCAAACATCTTTACATTGTTCTACATAATCTTTCAATATAACCTATTTTTGAAAAATTTATTTTAAAAGTGAAATTCTCTGTATTATTGGAAAATCTATAAATATTTCGATTCATAATTTTCATTTCGATTTTCTACGTAGGATTTCACAAAAAAATTCTCAAAGATTACTTATTTTCTGGATTGATAAGCGACCAACTCTATATAATTTCTACACGTGCTATATAATTTTCAGCGGGTTATAGCGTGAATTAAAATAATATCTCAGTTTTTTATAAAAAAAGATTATTATATTGATACATTTCTTTAAAAACCATTCGTTTCATTAGCATAGAATTTAATTATTTAGCTGATCTCAAAAATTTCACGATAAAAACATTTTCAAATCTGCTATCTTCTTTAATCAAGAATAAGTGTATTAAAAGACTTTTTTTAAGACATAGGCATTTCTATAATATTAAATTATATATACATAATAAAATTCTTCATGGCAAGCGACCATCACATATACACAGCTCGGAAATTTAGAGCCCTATACCGTATTTCATTACATTCGTCGGGTTCTCTCGTCTTCCGCGCGGCTGAGCGCGCAATTCATCAATTTGTTATTGAAGGCCGCCGTGGGAGGAGGAGGAGGAGGAGGAGGAGCTGGAGTCAGGCGACCGATACATGCATTCCCAAGCACACGTCAGCCGGAAATTATCGTAAGCTTACTTAATAACCCGCGTGTATATAGCCATGTACGCGTGCATCGGGCACATCCCCGGTTTACGTTATGGAAAATCTACCGTCGTATATCCGGAGAAGCCATCTATTATTAATTTATGTTTTGCACTCGCAACACAACAGCCTATTCAATTTATTCGACGTAAAATTTCTCACGCTGCCGCGATATTGTCGTTACCGCCTCTATATATATGTGCGTGTGCGTGCGTGCGTGCGCACGTGTGTGTGTGTGTGTGTGTGTGTGTGTGCGCGCGCACGCGTGCGTTTGTATGATATGTATCCTTTGCATATGGCTGTCGCGCTCCATTCGTAGTTTCGGGCGATTAAAAATGCATCGATGAAGGCTAAAGCTCGACGCGCTATTGCCCAGTATCTAGCTTGAAAACCGGCAAATGTTTGTCGATAGTATCCCCGGTGCAGTGCATCAAAAGCTGATAAGCTACGTTATAGGGCTTTCGTAAAAGTTACGGCTGCAATTTCTCCAGTTTGATTCGAGCACGTCCGATACTAATGTGAAGCCACTTAAATGAAATATTTATATTCGGCTTTATGTATTACATTGTATTTTAAGGGATTGGATACAGTTAATTGGATTAAATAGTCAGAAATTCTAAGCTTACGATCATGGAATTACAGATTTTGTTAGAAATTATGCATCAGTAATAGGAATAAAATGGTAAATTCGTTGACGAAGGTGGAGTGAAAAGTTTCCAACAAATAAACAAGAACAACTTTTTTCTTCTCTCTATTTTGTAACGTAACCTTGGTAGTCGTGTTGTAATGAAGTAGTACTATTTTTATAGTCCGATTCATTTTCGACTGACCGTTTCAGTGCTTTGAAATTTCTCGAATTTCGTATTATTTTTAGGACAGAAATAACAAATGATTGGAACCAAATCTAGTGAATATAGTAGATAAACTAATTTAATATTCAATTGGTGAACTGTATCTATAGTAAAAATTGACGAATTGATAAATGGCTGCACTGTCCTAGAGAAAGATTTTTCTTTCTTCGCTATGTGTTTAAAACGCCGCCATAATCGGTTATATATATATTTAAAATAATTTATAGAACTATTCTTGATTTCTCTTGTCTTGTTTCATGATGTCCAATCGATTGTTCCAAAAGTTTTTGAGTTCCAGAAGTATGTCGATGAATTAAATTTCAATTCTGAGGTATAATTATAAGCTAACTTTCGTTTTTAGTTGTACAGAGCTGAATTTTTAACAAAAGCAGTCTTCCGAATATTCAATTATATCTGTCTTGTTCTTCTATATATATATATATATATATATATATATATATATATATATATATATATATATATTAGTATTATTCACATATCACATAGACTTCTTTCGGTTATTTGATTTATACAAAAAATTATCGTCGAATTATACAAGTCGTCGTACTATCTAATTGCATGGTCATATAAATAGTTTATTTTCATAATACAGTGTTTGTGGTTCTCTTATAAATGTTTGAATACATGAAAATATATATGTGAAAAGCAATATTTTAATTACCTTTTTGCAAAAATAATCTTTCTTATATTGTGTATCAGAAAGAAATTAATTTTCTAACTACATTATATGAGCAAGAATTCTTTTGTCTTGATTTTGTAAAAAGCTAATTTTAATTAATTTTTTTTCTTAAAAATTGAAAAATATATTAACAATGCCATAAAAACCATAAACAATAAAAATACCATAAAAAATATATCCTGCAAATCGGCTGTAAAATTTGCAAAAGCTTACATCCATAATTTGAATTGGACGTTCAAATTCAACCCCCCTGTGCGCTATCCCGAGTATACTCGGGCAAACGAAGTTGCTTCCATATGCAGGAGGATGAGTATACTAGTCCATACATTTTCCAACATGACACCTGAACAAAATTACGTAGAGGGGCCGTAACCGACGTAAATCAAAGTTTGAGAGCCGTACTCTAAGATGCATAAGGGACGCCGGGATTGAATTTCGTAACGAATACTAGAAGAATCTGATGAAATATTGCAATAAAGAAGAAAATTTATTGACATTTTCACGAAAGTATATACATCAACTTTTAAATAATTAAACAGTTAGAATGGAAAAATATTCATGCCGCATATTAGTTCAACCGTTTGTTTTAATCATTAAATAATAATTATTTTATAGGATAATTTAATTACTAGAGCATTAACAAGTAGAAGGCGCTAGAATTGAGTATCGTATATATTTGAGTATCGTAAAGTAATTCGTAACGTACTCCAAAAACAATATCTGAGAGGACCTTAATTTATAAAACAATCGTTAAAATTATATTAACTAAAAATTAAAAAAAAAATAAAAAAGCTAAATGTAAATTTATTACAATAGTAACTTTATTGTGATCGGGCAACTTGATTTTGATGTTTGAGAAATTATTGCTAACTCTACCATCTGAATTGAAATGAGCAATACAATAAAAATAAGTTCGTTTAAAATATTTAATACCGTTATCAAATATTTTTAACATATTGTTCAACGATTTCTAGTCTACAGACTGAAATTTAATCCGTCTGAAATTTATTTATATTAAGTTTGGAAACTTTTGCATCTTAATGAAACTCAACTCTTCATTTTCTGATTACGCATGCGTTACTTTGCAATATGTGCAATTACGAGAACCTCATACGCTTTTCACACAAATTTTAAGCTTAAAACTTTTCCTTGTATAACAGTTATTTATCATGTAGTTATATTCTGAATTTTGATCTATATATTAAGCTGAATATGGATTCTAAGAACTACGAAGTGCGCATAAATATATTAAAAAGAACAATAAACCTTAACGTTGATAACGTTTAAGTTATTAAAATAAGGGTACAGCCTATGAAAACCATCATTTATATATCAATAAGACATCAGAAATAATATATATATATATATATATATATATATATATATATATATATATTTATTATTAATTAATAAATATATAATACATATAGATATATACAGTATGCGTTATTTAATAATCAAAAAATAAAATACTCTGTTGAAGTTAATATAGTCTTAAAAAAGATATCGCACCATGCCAAGTTACTGCTCCGTATTATTATTCTCTATTTTTATTCCTCTCGATTTAAGGAGGAAAAGGCTGTAAATAAGCTAATATTAAGTACATTATAGATTACGCCTGTACACGCACTATACTAACGAGCGCTCGCTTATATAATGTACTTCTTGCAGTTACTTGGTGGACTATTCCCTCGCAAACGACAGCTTCACTTCGATGAGTTCAGTTCTAAGATCAGGCCGATGGGGAAAGAATGTTTCGCTAAATCTTTTGCCCTATGCCATAGCTCCGAAGTTTCAGGAACGAGGTGAGTCTTGCGACGAACGGTAGACAATGGGCTCTAGTCCCATCAAGAACACCATCAGAGAATTCAACATACTAAAATATTCATAAGGCAAAGTCATTGTGCTTTTGATGCGCTAACCTTTTGCTGACACATTTATACACGACAATCACGCAACAATATTTATTCAGAGTATAATATTAACCAAACAAATAATTCAATATTCGCAAAACTTATACAATATATATTACATAAAATATATATCGAATTAAAGACAATTTTACATAAGAACTGAATACAAACGTAGGAGTTTAAGCTCGATCGATGGTTGAATAAGTAATAAGTTCTTTCGAATTTCCTCGTGGCTTAGAACCCAAAAGGCGCGTTGAAGAGAAGAATCTACCTTGATCCAGAGCACCAAGTTTAGTACGAGAGATAGCGCATGCCTGTATATGGGCATCACAGACTGCGCTTCATTTGGACGTCGAATATATTTCTATCGTATCATAATTCCATGGGTTTTCGTATCCAAGACATCGCTACCTCTCTTAAGATGACATTTGCTCTTAGCTTTATCATAAAACCTCCCACCACTTGCGAAACGACCGGCAACCATCGACGATGAAATCCCTATTCTTGACAGTATACTGTTACATCCCGTTTGGTCCGAACAAACATTTTTTATTCGTCGCCATTATAGTATTGATTGTCAGTATATAATTTCTTGTATAATAATTATAATTATAGATAGTTATATAGATATAACTGTGATTATGTTGTAATTATATATCGTAATATTAATATATAATTTGCGTAACTTATAATATTTAATAATTATAGATTGTTCATATTTTGTATTAAGAAAAACTAGTAACATATGTAAAGAAAATTAAATGTGTATTGATTTCAAGATTTCTTGAAGGCACGTATGTTTATTGAACAGAAAAATTAAAAAAATGCACTTATTCATTACTAAAGGAATTCATTAAAAGATTAAAAATCTCTCGACGAATTACGTTGGTAACTCAAGCAGGAGAATTGCTATATATAGACCTAAAATAATGGTCGACCAGAAGGCGTTTAATATATATTTATTTTAAGCTATTTACATATTTATTTAAAAAATTAGAGAAATGCGAATAAATAGTCATGCGATAATTTAATGAATAAACTATTTTGACTTTATTTCTTCTTGTCTTCCACGAAGCTTCTATTTAATATATGCCCACACATTTTCAGTAGGGTTTGCATCAAGCGACTGCGAGGGCCAATCCAATGTAACGATTCCAGATTGAGTTTTCCACTCAGTATTTGTTCAGATGGCAATTTGGGAGATGGCAATAAAGCCTTTTTATGGATTCTTATCATTTTCTCGGCATTGAGGTTGCCAATAAAGAGGTGCGAGGCGCAAAAAATTAAAAAAATTAAAATTGAATTGAAAATTGACAAATGAAAATAACAATAATCTATATTCTATGTTAGTAAAGGATACCCTCACTGCAGGCACTACCTTAACTTTGAAGTTATCTATATCGTCCGATGTTTCGAACCGCTCCGCTTCATCAAGGACGAAACTGACTAAGGACTGCAAGACCGATAAAAATATTGATGAATTTAATTGACAATAGTCGACATAAGTACAAATTAGAATAATAAATATTTATTTTCAATAATTTACCTAATACTCTTAGTTCGTTGTTTTCTTTAATTTGATTCATATATTTGTAAATCTAGTTCTATATTGATATATTTATATTCCTATTAATATATTTATTTTTATATTTATACTATTTTTAAAGTATTGTCATTTTTTACTTCACCATTACTAATCAATATTTCTTCTGTTTTTTTATTATTATTTTATCTGCTCCACTATGAGTATCTGTACTTCTTTGCCCTCCATTCTAACATCACTTAGTGTATGGTTATTATTAAAAATTACAAGAATTTGTTACTCCCATTCATTCTAAAAATTAAATTAATAAACATATACCACGTCATGTGTGCAATGGATTTTCATCTAGATTGAGCAACTTACCTCTCATATTAGCTTCATAAACTTTTAGGATCCTAGGCTCTCCCATTCGTAAGATATGTTACTTTCTTAATCACAATAATGATTGATTAAATTGGCTATACTGTTCAGTTAGATGACTTCTTTTAATGAAAATCAAGAGCAATGCATGTGCTTTGAGAGCAATTTTTTATGCAGTGAAGTGATGCGAGACTTTGTGAAAAACTAGAAAAAACTTTCCAACATATTACGTGGAAACATTGATGCACTGCTAGTTAATATTGTTTTGAAAAGCAGAGCTTTTAAAAGTTTTGGTATGCCAATTAAATACGTAATTGAAGATAAAAAAAATAAAGAAAAATATAAAAGAGTAAATAACTAATTTAAGAGCGAGTGAAAAGCGTTGAGTAAATTCATCGTTTGCGATCTTTGATAAAACCGCTCAATCCATAAAAACGAGACATAAACAAGGGAACGTGAAATGTAAACTTTTTGTAATTTAAAAACTAATTGAATACCTCAAAAAAGCGCCTTTATATTTCTTACAACTGTAATAAAAAATGCAATAATTTATAATTGTAGTTTCAAATGGATAGAAAATACGTTTTCAAAATTTTCGGAATGAATATCTAGATAAATACAGTGATGTAGCGTGTATTGACAATTACGTTAATAAAACTGGTTAAATTTAAGAAAGCCTTATGTCATAGTGCAACATCTCACCAAATATAAAAATTAATATCTGAAATAATGTACTTCTTACGTGATGCACGAAAAATTAAAGGACTTCAAATGAACTTATAAATCTTTGAAAAAAGTTATGGAGTTAAGGGACAATACACTATTGTAACTGAATTTTTTCTCTAAACCTAAATTAATGCCATTGCCGAAATTATTATTATAAATCTACCACAACAAGATTTAGCTAGTAATAGACAAAACTCATACAGTTTAATTCATTAATATTTTCGAAGATTGGCCTTACGTAGTCGAATGTTACAATATTATGTTGTAACATAAGTTAATTGCTGTTTACAATTTATATGCTTTTTTAGTAAAAAATTAAACTATCAATGATTGATTACTAATAAACGATCTAATAAATAACTTAATAAATTTAAGTAATGAATTTCAATTGGTATATTTTTAATTGTGGTCTCTTGGAATATAAATCATACAGGGCGCAAACATCTGCTCTGCTTGATTTAGTAATTTCTTTAGCAGTCACATGCTTATGAATGATTGGTCAACATTTGTTTCTATGGTCTGTCACAGATTTCTCAGAATTCTGCTTTCAAGCTTACGTTCTGGATTTATTTCGTTTTGTGATCAATACCAATTTGTAAATTGCATAAACATATAATTGCCGAATTTGAACTATGATGGTTCAGTTAATATTATGAGCTTCTCATGGATTTAAGAAAATATTTCATATTTTTTTATAGAATTTTGAAATTGCCAATCAAAGTCAAAAAGTAAACAATAAAAAATATATATAATTTTCTATTTGGTTCTCCTTCTTATTATATTTCATGAAATATTTTAATATTATCCAAATCATTTTGAACTTAAAATGATTTTGAGATAACTGATTATAAAATTAGCTAATAAATGACACTCCCATTTTTTCATTATTCTTTTTTTCGGTACATTGATGATGTTATCGTGTCGTTTCTACCTAACTTCATTTATTTTCTATTTATTTTCTGTTTTTTTTTTAGGTTTTTATTTATAGTAAGAATTGTATTTATAGTAGGTAGAATTTTAAAGTTATAAATGAAAAGAAAAGCACTATACAATTCTTGTTTCCCTATACTTTTCTTTCGTTTTAAGTAAAGTTTAGTGAGCTGCATCTGCTGCTTATATGGAAAATCATTCCGGACGTTCACTGTACAGTTCCTATTAAAATCGCAATAAACTGTTCCAATAAGCTAGAAGCAAGTATTGATTTTACTAGAAAAGATATGATGGATATTTTTCTGATGTACAAAAAAATTAATAACTGTAAGTTGCAAATATAAAATAAAATGAATTTTATCTCGTGTACTTGCGTGTGTAGTAAATAATAGTTTTAATATTTGATCAAATCGTATATAATTTAGTTGTATTTATCTATTAAAGATTTTAAATGATAAATTATATTCCTACGAATATTGAGTGTATTTTCGAAACGTGTATCCATGGTCAGTCTGTTGAAGTTGAATAATGTTCATGTCTTCGGTTATAAAACCAAATAAAACATTTCGAATAAATCCACTGTAAAAGGAAATATTAACATAAATGCCAGGGAGCTCCCTTTCGTTACAATCTATGTTGCCAGCAATAGCTATTCCTTTTAGATATGATTGGTGGGCAAGTGGGCCGCCACTGTCACCCTGTGCAAAAATATTTTAATTAGTTTTTGGAACATTAAGCTGAATTTTAATGATACACATAAAGGTTTACAAGAAAATCCAAAGAAAACTCAAAATAATTATTATTGTGACCAGCTGATATTATATTGCGAAGAAGTTTTAAGGATCTTTATAAGGTTGAATTGATGAGCATAAATGGATAAAAAAAATTAATATTGCACTATTTATACATAAGACATGTCTTTTAATGTTTTGAATATATTGAATATCCATTAATGTGATTAAATTTCTTAATGAATCATTTTAATTCCATTCAGCAATAAGCTCTGCTACAGTCATTTGAAATCATATTTCATTGTAATCGTAAGAACTCTTACAAATTCTATGCTGAACTATTTGCGTCTTGTTTTTAATTTTGGACCGAATTTATATTTATTATATTTCATGTTGTATGGAAATAAAATAAAACAAAAATTTAGATTATAAATTAAAAAAGTAATAATTTTTTAAAATTCTTTAATTTGTATGGTTTATTAAAGTAATTTATGTTGAAAATTGACGCATAATACGACTGTACTGATATACACTCTCCTAAAGTGAGACCAAGGATACATGAACAACGCACAGCTTATTATTATATGGGTCAATCATATTCATTTAAATGTTTACTCCTTCTATTCCGGAAATATAAATCAGAGAATAAGGATGGGTTTGTTTATTATTATTTTATTTACCTCACAAATTCCCATTGGCATGTTAGGAATCTTCTGGTCTACTTTGGCACACATATTGCCTGGAGCAACATTATTCCCGTATATAATTCGACAGTCACTATCGGATAAAATCGTTACCGATGCAAATCGTAATTGCCCATCGGATTTCCCCGTTCGCTCCCAGCGACGTGAAGAAACATTAATTTGATGCCATCCATAACCAGCCACGGTGAAATTCTTATTTTCATATTTAAATAGACGTCCGGGTACGGAAAGTACTTTCAGAGCCGGATGTCGATCACCTATTTCTCCCAATCTGCGCGACAACTGAAATGTAGAAAAATTCAAAATACAACTCAAGAGAAAAAATACATTTCACCTATCTATATAAATCTAAATATTACGAAGACTTTCGGCCTCGATTAAGACAATAATACGATCGATTCATAAGAAATATAAAAGAAAATATGAAAAATAGTTAATAGAATTTTTTCGCAATGTTTTGCCAATGTGAAGGTAAATAAAGAATAAAATTTTAATTTAAAAATTTCATCAATTTTATCCTTACGATTTTAACTAATGCGAAAAAAGTAAGAATGTCTAAAACATATTTTGCTGTCCTTTACGAATAAATTGGAGTAAAATATAAGCATTATAATTCATTACTTGTACAGTTTACTTTGGAAAGATTATTGACTAAATCTAGAATTATGCGTCTTTCTTTCTATCGAACAAGAATTTAAATAAAATTCATTTATGATTATTTACATGTGTTGATAAGCAATTACACTGAAAAAAATAATCGCATGGTATATTCATACGTTAAAAACAAAAGAAAAAGCAGATTTATAGCTTTGGCAAACACGAAATCTTTCTATATAGTTGACATTGAGATATTTTCATATCAATTTCTGAAACCGTAATTGAATTCATATTTTTTAAGACTCAAATTATAGAAAAAATGATTATAAATTAACATTTCAATTCGTATATTATTTAGTTATAAATTATTTAGCTCATCAGATGACTACGCCCGAGCGATGCAGACGATATATGTATACGGTCAGTCAAATAAGAGTGGGGTCGACTTTACTGACAGATAATGAAAGATTTCGCTCTACCTTCGCAAGCCAATAAAGGAAAGCATTGTTCTTGATGCATTGTCAACAAAGTTTTAGTTCTCGTTGTTTTGTTGAACGAGAATCACGTTAAACGCCATGAGTGCTATGTGCGCGTCGCGCTACGAGGCTGTCTTCTTTTGCATCTAGCCGAAAGGTCCCCAAATATTGCAATCAGAAGCTGCTAAATATATGAGAAAGTCGAAGGCATCTAGAAGAGTGTACAGAAGAGTGTACAGCGATATAAAAGGGCTAAAAATATCGATCATTTGCGAGAACGCGGCCCGATAGGAAAAGTGGACAAAAAATGAAAAAAAAGTAGTGTCTATTTTTACGGAATCCTGCTTTAACAATGCAGCAAGGACAAGCAAAATTAAATGAAAAAGGTTTAGATATACTGCTACGAAACTATCCGAACCCATCTTCGTACTCATGGCCTGAAATTATATATTATAAATTATAAATTAATATGACTACGCTCTTACTTGACAGACTATATATATATATATATATATATATATATATATATATATATATATATATATATTTATATTTAAATTCGTCAATTTACTTCTTGAATGTAATCAGAGCACTCAAATGGATTCGGGCTACCTTTCTTAATATACTACATTTAGTTAGAAGTGTACGAAATATACTATTTTCACACAAACGTTTATCTCATTTCGCTCGCGTAACGAACTACCATTGTTATTACCTTCGTTCATAAAATAACAGGTTTGTATATCTGTACATAATATATTATTTCTTGAACGATGTACGTGAAATTCTTCTTTTCATATGATAAAGTTCTGTAAAAATTTCGATCGATTCTATATCACTATATAGCAGAATTAACAAATTATTGGTTCATTACGAGCTGAGTAAATATGAAAACTAGACAAAAATACTATTGCGAGTGAAATTTACATTTTTTCACAGCTCTCTATGTAATGAACTATTTCATCTTCCTAAATTCAACAGAGCAGGAGAGAAAGAAAGAGAGAGGGAGAGAGGAAGAGACAGAGAGAGAGAAAGAGAGAGAGAGAGGGAGAGAGAGTAGTTTCAGTCGTTATAAAAAGCGACCTAATCTATGTAAGTTTTAGTTATAATAAATTCTTTCTTCCCATAATTGTTTCTGTATCTTATTGAGCCCGTAATAAGACAATTATTGCCGAATTTAATTTTTATCTGGCGTCTTCTATTGAATATCGTATATTAATTTCTTGGAAATGTCTTCTTCGACATCCACGCGCTTGACCGTTCTTACTTCGATCGGATATAGTAGAGTGTGTAAACTACACTCCTGCAATAATTACTCCAAACATATGGATCAACATGAACTATATATACTATATATGTGTATATATATACACACTCAAATAAAAATTATGGTATACAATAATGGTGATTTAAGTTTCTTTTTTATTTAAATATTTACCCTTACTACAGCCAAATTTCCTATGCTAGCGTAATTATCTATTTCGTCCGGCACATAATAATTCGGCCTAATGACTAAATCCACTTGAATATATTGAGTCGATGGCGAAGGAATCCACAAGTTTAATGTTGAGGCGACGATGAAAAATTGTTTGTGTATCAGTTGTCCGCTGGTTTTGTCGTAAAAACAGTGCGCAACCGTAATGACATACAATGGGCTTATTATACTACCCGAGCAAGGATTGACATCGGGTTCCCGTGGTATTCTGTAAATCACCGCAACTACGTATCTAAATCGAAATGCAGTTGCTCGATTCCCATTAAAAATTTTTTCTGCTCGTAGTCCTTCCACTGCAAATGATAATCGAAAATTTTTGCCGTAAAGTGTTATATTAGAGATCGCTTTTCAAACATAGCTGTGAATTTTACAGATATTCAAATTTGAAGCTGTCATTAGGACGATTTTGAAGATTTTTACACATTCATCGATTGAATTGACAAATGAGTCGATCGAGAAATACAAATTATAGAATTGTTCAAATTACGTCCTCCCTTGAAAAAAAATTACAAATAACATTATTCATTTATATTGCAAGTGATTTAATAAATCTGTAATTTCATTTTATAATATAAAATTCCAATTCTTATTAAGATTATTCCAACTGAATGTCAAATTTAAAGTAACTAAATCTTATAGTATTCGAATTAATTACTAATATACCAAATTTGTGAGTATTCAAATCTCAAGTGTATCCTTTCAGTTAAATGTCGGGAGCAAGTGAAAATTTTTGCTCACTAACATTTATATGAATGATGTTTCTAACTTGCATCTTTATGTCTTCAATCGATTTCAATATAATACACTTAAATACATACTGACTATAAATATATAAAAAATAAATTAAAACTTTTAAAGAGATATAAATGCGATTTGAATAGATATGAGCTTCCTACATATATCCATTAATCATGAATTCTTAGAAGAATTCAATGCTTCCAATTTTAGAGTCGATACTAATTTGAATAATGTGAACTAAGGAATATTTCAAGTTTCTTACCCTTATTACATTGAAAACAACTTTCTAATATAATCAGAAATGAAAGATAGAACAGATTCATTATTGAATTTTATTTTGAATCGTCGTGAATTTTGAATGCTATTATTTCTTAAAGAAAATTGTTCTTTATATTGAATTCGCTAACATTATTAGCTCAAAAAAATTATTTTATCTAAATTATTCTCTTATATAGTGTATTTAAATAGCACAAGAATAAAATAATCAAATAATGAATAAATTAAAAATGTTGTTATACATATATATGAAAAGATAAATTTTTAATGAAATTTATATTCAATAAACTTATCATTTCACCAGGAATTATGCAAACATTTCAAAAACATTACATTTAATTAAATTTTTGTAATTTAATATAAAATGGATAATGTAAATTCATTTATTTTTGATAATACACAGAAGTAAAAATCGAATATGGATTTAATTGTTACTTTCACTATATGAATGTAACCATAAGGATCTCTATATTTGTAATACTGTTATCTGAAACAGTTTCTATTTATTCTGAAATGTATTATATTCATAAGTATTTTTGTACATACTCTTTTGCAATATATGCGATTATTATTACCCTATAGAAATAATATAATTGTGTATGACATTTATTTATACATTTAGTAGTTAAGAATTAGTCGTACGACTAATTGAGGACTTCGATCCATCTATGAAGTTGCAAACTTTTTTGGATCAGTTATATAAATTACGATTACGACATTTTAGATTTTTTGCTTGAAATTTTCTGAAATATTTTTAGCAAATCAGTAGTTAAAGAGAACGTTCTAGAATAAAGTTTTATCAATAGTTATGTCTGGTGGAACTAATTAGATTTTAATTTGAAAATTAAATTAAAATTACTGTTATTACCAAAATATTAATTCAAAACATGAGTCAGTCTCATAAATTTATTCACATATTTGTTAAGTATAGAAATCTATGAAAAGTTAACTGTATAAGTTTTTGAAAATATTTATTTAGTATTCTATATCGAATGACAACCAATGCCATAAACTTTATCGTATATAAACAATTCCAATTGAGAATGGAATTTTTATTTTTTATTATTTTTCGTAGCTTTACCCGAGCTACTCGTAATTTCGAATAGAAACATGACTGATCCAAGATGCTCAAGAAAATAGCCGTATATTTTCTAAAGGAGCAAATAAATAAAGTATTATGACTTCCCTATAATTTGATCTTCGACATTAGTATTTTTTATGCTCAATTATATGCAGTTATATGCTATTAGACTTCCCGAGCTGACCAGGTCTTGAATGCACGCCCTGGGCCAACGCAGTAGCGCGTTCAATCTATGGTCAGACGGGCTATTTTATCGACTCGTTCAGCAATTCGTATTGCTTAACCAGACATCCGTCGATCTTCAAAAATCAAAGAAATACATTAATTCATTGTAAACATTTCATTCGCAACTGGGAAAATCACGGGTCTATAATGCCCGAATCCTTTCGCATTCTGAAGATACATACATACATCCTTGAAGATATCATCCCAGAGCAATCTGTAATAAACCGCATCCGACACGACAATGCAGGAGCGGATTATCGCTCTGGCTCGCTTCGCCCCATTACGCTCTTATACTTGGCATTGTGAAAGTAGCCTTCGATCATATAGTCAGCGGCCACGGCATATAAATCGCGTCAGGCGCATGCGGACAAATCCCAAAGCTTGGAAGCCTCCGAGCGTTCCTTCGCTGTAATTATAACTTTGTAACAACCGATCCACGTGTATACATGAGTCACTACACCTTTACGATGCGAGGTTTTCGAATTTTCCGAACTTTTGCCGTGAGTTTTTCAGCCGAGAAAGCTTTTACCATAAAGAAGAAGGAAAAATGATACATGCGCAAATATATACGACTGCGCCAATATGTATCGTTTAATTGGTTTATACATCAGAGAAAAACTTTACATGTAAATTTATAGATTACAGAGAAAGTTAAGTAACATAAAGCATTTGTTTTTTTGTTATTTTAGAATAATTTATAAATATTGCTGTTGAAATGTATATATTACCAAATTACAGTTAAAACAATGCTTAGATCCACGTAATAATAAAATAACGAAATGTCATCCTTTTTGAAGAATTTTCCACTTTTCCGGGAAGCATAATAATTATACTTTCTGACCTACATACCAAGAAAACTTTTCATTATTTCCCTCCGGACTGAATTGCTGTAAGCTGAACCATCTAACAGTAGCTACCTGCGTTATACTGTTACAGCTTTTTGACGATTATAGCAACACTTGGCAGAAATGTTTACACGATAATAGTTTATTTAATAAATGTCTAGTCTTCTCCTTTATTAAATTTTCAACTTAATTATATGACATATTCCAGTAATTTTCAGATTTAAATTTTTACTTTAACGCGTAGCTTAAAAAATTTACATGGACAATAATTGCATATAACATTATTTTACAGTATGTTGTATTATACAAAGATTTATCCATATATGGGGGGGGGCACTGAACTTAGTCAGCTAAAATTTAATTTAAAATTATCTCTCAAGAGTTGAGACGAAAATATTATCAAAGCAGACACAATAACGCAGAAAGTACATCATATATAAATTTCCTTTAAGAAAATATAAGCAAGTAATTAACGTACTGCTAACGATTTTCGGGAATTTTTCTGCGTCAACGTTATTATCCTAAAATATTATCCTAGTTTAAATATATTTCGAATTGGGTATACACGTATGCCTGATCAGTGACGTAACCCATATAATACAGATTCAAATAAGGATTCTATTTTATGAAATAAGAACACATTAATTAAAACATAAAATTATTGAATAAAAAAACTATTGAGTAAAATTTTATTATTTTACAATAAACTATCACTTAATAAGTAAATTAAAAGAGGCGCGGTACATCATTGCCTCGATGCTCGTTATATTTATGGAAAACAAAATATATACAGTAGTTAAATTTGACATTCATTATAGATAAAAATATAATTAATTTCAAAGCAATTATAATTAATTAAAATTATTTCATTAACCCATAAACAGAGCATAAATTGTTAAATTATATTTTTAATAATGTTCATCAAGTAAATCAGTAAAAAAACTGGAATTGCTTTCATGCGACAGCTTTTACACTATAAAAAGTATGTATTAAATTTAAATGAGAAAAATATCCGAAAATTATACTCACCATTTCGTTTCTCATTATTTTTATATAACTGAAAATATGTAAATATAAATCATACGCTATGATGAACCTCAATTACTTCTTAAATTTAAAACATCATTTCAAATCACCCGGGATGCGCGCGTCAGATCAATTGGCATATCCGATTCAAATACTGAAAAAATAATTGAAATTGCCTCTTCAAGCATACATTCATCATTCGTCGAACCCATCCACAGCCTCTGGGATGCGAATTCGACCAACGTCGAATATCGTAGGAGGCACGTGATCTGAATCAAAGGTATATATTTTAAAGGGCCGGGCGCACTGCTTTATGGATGTGACACACGTTTAGGCACAAAATTGAATTTCTGCCCCCAAGATTCCGAATACACGCAATGGGATGAAATACAAAACAATAACTCGAAGATGAGAGAACCATCAATACGAGGATTTTTGAGTTTAATCTGGAGCATCGACGGCGATGTATCGCTTTTTTTATGTGATCGCGTTTTATCAGATTGATAGCATATTGATTTCACAAAATATATCTGAATATTAATAATTATAATTTGTTTTATTGACTGCCATTGTTATATCAATAATAAATTAAACCAAAACTTGAGAAAATAAGAAAAAAGTTGGCGAGTTTATCATGAAATACCTTGTACAGCAGAATCACTTTATTAGACTTCAGCATTGAAAAAAAGGAAAATTTAAATGTTCATGATAATCTTTAGAATATAGTGTATTAAATTTGGTATATTAATTTTACAGTACCCCACAATATATACTATATACTATATCACATAATATATTCTATTATCAAGTTCAGAGTTGCATTTTCTTTATTTGTATGCCAAAATTTATTTTGATCAAATTAAAGATTGAGAAAAAGTCAAAATCCTAATTAACTTTTCTCTATAATATTGCTTTACTTTCCAAAATTTTATTTTTTGTATGCATATCCGGACTGACTAAAGAGTGTATTTATTTAGAGTCCCCTTTAAAAAACCTTGAAAATTATCCGCTGTACTATTTTTACTTATCCCCAAAACTGACTGTGAGCAGAAAAAAAAACGCACGATGTAAAATATTTTTATATTTTCCGAACCGCGTAATTTATTCGCATAAACCCAAAGTTGCAACTTTACATGTACCGCGAAATTTCGTCCCAAAACGCGAGCGCGAGCAAACACACGTGGAAACATAAAGGCTCGTGTGGTTTATCAGTCAAAAAAAGTTTACTCCTGCCGCCCCCTCTCTCCTCGCTGTGCCGCGCGTTTATTTCGCAGAAGATAAAACCGCCAACGCAGACGATGCCCCCTCACCTTTCCACCCGCGACTCATGCTTGCGTTATATATATATATATATATATATATATATATATATATATATATATATATATATGCCGAGAAGCGGCAAGCTAACCTGGTATTGTTTCGTTTTACCTTAGCCTTTCTTATATATATGACGGTAAATTTCTTTTTCTCTCGCTATCTCGCTCTTATTCCCTCTCTCTCTCTCTCTCTCTCTCTCTCTCTCTCTCTCTCTCTCTCTCTCTCTCTCTCTCTCTATCTCTCTCTCGTTCCCTCTGCCTGGCACGACAGCGTATAATTGCGCGGTCTGCAAAATTTCCGGTTGGTAATTTGATCTCGTCCGCTGTGGGGTGGTTATTATAAATTGAGGACGGCTTCATACTTAAAATGGGCAAGAGGGTGCGGGGAATATCGCCGGCCGTGAAAAGAAATATAAGCCGGTGCGTGCATAGCGAAAACTTATCTTATTCGCGGGCGACCGCTAATTAACGGTTAGATCATGTCTAATTTTATAGCAATTCGAGCTGAAAGTAAATGTTAGCTGTTATTTATCGCGGTAATTGACGATTATCTCAGCAGAAAATCATTTTAGCAATATTTCGTAACCGAGTAAACTTAGTGGATATATATAGTTTATAATATTGCAAATTATAGCCAATTTTTAGTTATATTATTTTATCGATACTCTTAAAGATATCATTAAAGATATAACAGTCGTCATATTGTAATTATGCTAATTAAAATTAAAATTAAATGTAACATTATTTATAATTTGCTTTTATATTTTTATTCAAAAGTAAAAAAAATCTTTATGAATTATGCATAATATTTCAAAAGTTTTTTACTTTTAAGAATTATGTAATTTGGTTTAATGTTAAAAGTAGTAAAAAAATTTTACACTCACCTTCGTTATAACGTATACCTATTAGTATTAAAAATTAGAATAAAAAACTTTTAAGATTAAGTTATATTTCTTTTTTAGTTTACTGAATTTCTTGATATCTTTAGGAAATGATAAATAAACCGTAAAATAACCGTAAAATAAGTAGAAATGTTCAAGAAGAACAACTTTTGTATTCGTGCCCTTTTTTCTGAACAAAAAAATTGACTGCTTTGAGAAGCTTTTATAAATTTTAGTAATTTAAGAATGATGACTACAACCATAAGCTCTCTATAGTTCCAAATATGATAGTATATAGTTTTTCGGTATTTTATATTTGTTGAAACTTTTATTATTGTATTATTTTATTATCGTGTAATAATCGTTAAGATAAAAATATAAAGGAAAATTGTATAATCAATGAAATTTAAAAAAAATCCTATTTTTATTGTTTTACAGATATTTCCACCTATTTTTTATACATTGCATAAGACTTGGAACATTTGTCAAAAAATAAATGTAGAAGTTTGCTGAAGCAAATTGAAGTATAATAAATAAAGAGTGAAAAGCATTAACAGCTTAAGCATTTAATTCGGGTAGACAGATGCGTAAAAAGGACACATATACATTAAATATTTGATTTTTCAGCAATAATTGTTTTAAAAAGTCAAATGCTGAAAGCAGATAATTATCATATGTTAACTTTCACGGTATAAAAATAAAACTAAACAGAAGTTTTATATGCACGAATTTTCTAATATTTCTGAGAATAATATAATTTTTATAACATTACTGAGAATGTAGTCGATAATATTAAGGATTCTGAACTGTTTTCATCGTTATTGTTCAGTGCAGTGTTTTCTTACGCAAAATGAATACTCAAATCCAAAAAACTATAAGATGCATCTACTGTTAAAAAGAGACGTAACCACGCTAACGTTGGTTTTTTTTATTGAACATACGTGGGGGGTAACATGTAAAAATTATCATACTATATATTATATGTATTTTAATAACAGGAGCGCAATAATAGGCTGTATCAGGAGTCTCAGGGCGTCATTAACTTTCTTTGGATATCCCCAACTAGGGATGTCTGCATTTTTACATTGTAAAAATTAATGCTTGACGCATCTGAGCACATTAAAAGTCTTAATGTAGCTGAATATTTTTTCATTGTCAACCAAATTACAGCCAATACTTGCTGTACTTCCAATCTTTGCTTCTTGAAAAAAAGTTCATTCCAGAATTTGATTTATGACCTGTTTTTATAACTAAAAACCGCTATTATGTAAAGGAAAATTATATGTTGCATTATATGCACAAAATAATATGAATTGATAACCTCTTGTAAACTTACCTACTCAAACTTATTACAGAAAAATAGAATAGATTTAATATTCCTATAATTAAAAAAGAGAATCTAAATAAAAAATTATAACATTATAAATATTGACACTTATTAAATATAATTGATAGTTAAATGTTTTCCAGCTAAATTATAATTAAAATATTAATGTTTTAATTGTAAATTTGAATACAAATCAGAAGTTAACATTATAACATTGGAAAAAATCTACTAAATTAATTAAAAATTTGTTGGTTTTACAGTCTTAATTATAATATAATATATTTACTAAAATAATGACAGTCAGACTGTACTGGATTATAGTCTCTCCTGAAGAATATGAAATAGAATTTATTACTACAGTTCAGTTCCTAAGGATAAACCGTAGCGGTTCGAAACGTCGAACACCATAGGCGAATTTCAGATTCTTAGGGGGTGACTATAAACAAAAACAGTATGACTGTCATTATTTTAGTTAATACATTATATTATAACGACTATACGACCGATAAAAATATTTATGATATGGGTGACGGATTTGTCCGAGATGGAACGAGGTTACTATATTTATGTCAAAAAAACAAAAATATGTCTTGTATAGTTTTAGCATATGATGTTTCGCGATATTTAATCTTGTGCTTTCTTATGTAAAATTAATGCTTTTTTCAAATTAAATTAGTCAAAGGATATTTTTAATGAAAATCCGTTTTTTAGCACAGGATTTGAAATAATGAACAATATATTTAGGAAATAAAGTTATAATCTACCTCTATTCGCATCTATATAATTTTTTAGTTATTGTAAATTTAAGTTTGAATGCATTGAATATGTAAACAATTTTAAGAAACGTGTTTATCACTGTCGTAACTTCAAGATAAATAAAAAGTTATATATTTCAGGACATGGGTTCATAGAATTTTTTGCTGTCTAATAAAGTGAAGAGAAACTTCACTTAGAAAAAAATTAAACTGTATGCCAAGTTAATTTTTTTACTAGGTATCTGATAAGATCGAAACCATATTTATCTAGGGATTTTGTTCGTATCATTAGTTGTAGATATGTAACTGTTATATAAGTAAATAACTTATGTTTTTTTTAACATAATTAAAAACGGAGATTTACAACGGTTATCACATATTTATAAAGAGAAGGCTTAATGGCAAAAGAAATAAAATCGCAGTTGGATGTATATCATAACCTGCCCATGCATTTGCAGCAGTTTATAATTGTATAAATATATTTAAACGTGGCGATCTATCAAAAGGTAGGAAAATCACGAATCGTTACGATGTTGTTTAAATATGAGTATACCAAAACTAGTCGTTAAAATCGTAAAATCTACCACATCGTATTGTGATCTAAGATTAGAATTATCAGAAATAGTTGAAATATTTACAGTTATCCAAAAGCATCGCTCTGCGCATTCAGAATAAATAATTAGGAATGCACAAAATATCAGCTAAATTCTTGTCACGTTGGTCCTCAGCTGAAATTAAACACAACCGCACGATCTCTTCTAACTTTCTTTTCTTGAGCATGTGTCGAAATCCAGATGAGTTTCTGCAGAGATTAGTACCTGTATTTCAGATATACCATCACATCTACCATTGCACTCACCAGATTAAAGAACAGTAAAAACAATGGACTGATAAAGGCGAGCGGTACACAGTGAAGGTAAAGTTGATTAAACCAGCTGAAAATATTATGATTGAGATGTTTCCTGATATACCTGATATTATCTTCATTGACTATTGAGAAACACAGTCAATCTCACTGAATGATAATCTACTTCTCTATTTTATCAGCTGAATCGAAAAAAAGTCTCTTTTTCACCAGATAATGCACGAGTGCACATGCGCACTTTGAGTAGAAAATATTCAGAAATTCAAGTTAGAATTGATGTATTATCGATCGTATTCACCATATTTGACCTCAGGTGACTCTTTCGAAATTTACGAAAATAGCGCCGCTGTGAAAGATCTTTTTAAAGAGATTTTCGTTTGCATAAACAAAACGTTCATAAATAAAGCGGGATTGCTGTCAAATTGAATTGCACTAGAAGGAGATTAGATCGAAAAATAAAAAGAATTTACATCGAAAATAGTTTGACTACCTTTTTCCAAAAAAAATCTTCAACCATGCTCCTATATGTACAGTAATGTTGAATGAAATATATATTAATAATTTGTATATTATCGTAATCATTAATAAATCTCTAGTAAAATGTCCTATAGCAGTTCAAGTTTACTTCCTTGTTCAGTTATTCAAAAAAAAAAATTTTTATTCAATTCATCACAATTAAGATGCTATTTTTTATGTTACTCAAAGTTATTTGTTTATATAAATTTTTCTGCTCCCATTATCGGCATTGTTAGCTACTTTTAAAATGTGCCGCATAAAAAATAATTACTACATTGAAAAACTTTATCGCAAGTTCTAATGAGGAACGAAAGAATGGAGGCGCGGCGGGACGCGCTACATTTTTCTTTCAGCCAAAGCCGGAGCGTACATTTCCGGAAAGCAATTAGTAATCGGAAGGAAAAATGAATAACAGGTGCCCCCGACGCTATCTTGTCCGCGGTAATTTACGATTTCTTATCTCTGATTAGTGGGAGTGCATTAAACTCGTCCGTATATACGTGGTCGGCTTCGTAATCCCACCCCCCTCTCTCCCATAAGGTATAAAATCTCAGCGGAGTTCCGTTTCACAAGGCATCGGCTATATATATATAGGGAGGGTGAAATTCATTTCCCCGGACACTGTATCCTTCCGCCAACGTAATTCTTTACGAGCCGCAATTATCAATATAATCGCTTTTTCTCGCCTTACGGCTGTGGGGACTGACGCTCGTCCGCTGCCAAATTGCGGGCTCAAGAAGAATTTTGTTCTCCCTTCTCGCCTTACCGAGGTATAATTGAATTCTTTCTAAAGAATTATGTATACTATTCGTATAACTGACGAATTACGTAATTCTAAACTATATCGTGAGATTCTTCTTCTAACTGAGTGTAGTTTTCCGTTTTAGCATAATGATTTGTAAATGTTGATTGTAAATACAGACGTGAAAACTCAAATATTTATTTAGGTGTGAGAAAAAATGCTAAAGTTAAATATTTAAAAGAATTTTTTTCAACAATCTATACGCATATACGATAATTATTTACGTATATAGTATATACAATAATTATTTTTGTATTACAATAATTATTTTACCGTAAAAACATTTAAATAATAAATATATTTGTATCACTCACATACAGAGAAGAAACTACTGCTAAACTGCAGTTTAAATTAAAGTATATTCACTTCTATAATGTTATTCCGATACGCGAAGCGCAGGAAACTTATCATTTTAATTTTATTATGTTAAAATGATACAAGTGATAAAATAGTAAGGTAAAAAAAGTTATTTATGAAGAACTTAAATACGTTAAAACAAATTTCCGTGATGTATACATCTTACAGTTGTCTTTAAAAAGAAAGTTTACAATACGACTCTACTAGCTTCGCATTTCACGAGAATTCATTTAGTAGTGACTAATTCGAGATTAATTGATAGGGCCATTAGACACGGAGCTGTTAAATCAAATTACGCATTATCACTTCCTATTAATACTTCCTGTCTCTGCAAGCAGATCTTCGCAAAACTTTGTTTACCCCCTCGCCACGCCCCTGAAATTTCTCTCAGATCTTTGGACTAAATCGACTGGAATTCGGCTTCTTAAACCGAGCAAGAACTTCGATATTACGGTAGAACAGATTTCTTATCAATACTTTAGAGAACTCTATGGAGAAAAAGTAAATTGTAGATTATTGAAAAAATAATGTTTGTACAACATATATTTGATAGTAGGGAAAAATTGGATTTGAATGTAATGTTTGTATTATATGAAAATCATCTTAATTTTTCGATAGGCGCGTTTGGAAATAAAATGAAAAAATGACTATGCCTTATTGAAAAAATTGACAACTGAAGTAGTTAATTCTTTCAACAGTATTATTGGAACTGATACATTGTGTAAAATTCAACTGCAGTTTTCGGACATATAAGATGTATTATAATTGATTTATATTTTACCGTTGACTTTTTTATTTTATATATGTAAAACTTCATCACTTTTTATTAACATATAACAGAACAAAATTTATTTTTTATCAAAAGAATATAATATGCATGAGAAAAATTAAATTAAAATCATTAATTTTGATATCGAAAATAGTTTAACTTTTTTCTCTAAAGTTAAAGCGGTCACTATAGAATTTTGTATTAAACTGAAAAAATGAAAAGAACTCTTGATATATTACTATCAAAACTAGAATTAGGAATATAAAGTTTATGAGAGTTTACTCAGATGTAAATTTTTATTTGCAAAGATTTAAAACATTAAATTTTTGATATTTTAATGACGCTTCCGTTCGGAGTTAAAAAAAATTATAAGCTCTTGAAGACTTGAAGACTTTT
Organism: Sycobia sp. Sy_11; assembly: GCA_018907035.1. Taxonomy (NCBI): domain Eukaryota; kingdom Metazoa; phylum Arthropoda; class Insecta; order Hymenoptera; family Epichrysomallidae; genus Sycobia; species Sycobia sp. Sy_11. The sequence goes on from JACCIC010000046.1 coordinate 3,230,709, forward strand.
ATATCTAAGTATAGCATATCAATGTAAAAATTCGAAACTTATTCTTTATAATTGTTTAAACTAAACCAACGATATATTAAATAATTAAAAGTATTGAGAATAATTTCTTGTTTTTTTTTTTAAAATATGTCGCTTCTTCTGAATTTTAAAGGTACTTAGAAATCTTGTAAAGAACTGCGTAATTAACTAGTATTATCGATGATTTCACAACGTCAGAATTTTTATACAACTATATTATTTATCTTATTAGATTCAGAAGAATCTATTGCCATGATAAAACCTTTGAAGCTGGTATACTTAACAGGGGTTTTTCATTATTAAGCATACATTTATAAGAAGAGCTTTGCAAACGAATGTCAGGAGTTCGGAATAGTTTTAGAAACACTATCGAACATTTTGTACTTTCAATTATTATACTCCACTACTGTCATTCTTTTAATTAAATTAAAGGACACAAAGTTTTGCCTAATCCTTCCAAGTCGATTTAAAGTTTGCCTTTAATATTTTTTTAAGAGAAAACTAGAGTCGAGAATAGGACCACTTCAATCTTCTTCAAATTATTAATAAATCCGATCCAAGCTATCGATAATGAGCGAGGGAATTATAATTTTACGCCAGACATAAGACAATCGTAAAAACGGAAATTCATATTTTAATTTTAAACGTAAATAGCTACGGGGCTATAAATTTTATACGGAGTTAAACGTATTTTAAACCATATTTCTCGAACAATCTTATAATGAATTTTATATAAATTTTACCGTTCATTATGCTCGCGAAGTGGGTACTTCGAGAGGCACAAGAGAGTACGGCGGAGGAAGGGGGTGGGGGGCTCGGTCCAGGAGGTAACACCCGCCTCTCCCTCGCTCGAGCAGAAAGTTTCCGTAAGAGCAATTTCATGGGCTCATTTCATTTTTGACCCCGCCTCCTTCACGGTTTCATTCCCGTCCGCCAGCCTCGTGTCTGCCACTTCGTCATACAGCCATCCTCTTCGTTGTTTTGGAGCATCCACTCCAAGCTCGGATATTGTTTTTGGATAATTCCCGGGCAGTTATGAAAAGAATGCCGATGTGACGAGAGGGTAATTGCCGCGCTCGGAGAGGGCTCGCGACCCCCCCCCCCCGTTCCCCTCCGTCTCCTCGTCCTCGCTCGCGTCCTCTCTCCGCACTGGCGCGCCGTTTTTAATCGTTCGCAATAAGTGCACTTTCGATTATATCCACCCGGAGCGGGCTTTCACCCCCCCTTACCCCCGTCGCCGTCTCCTCTCGCGCGCCTGGACCCGACTCTCTGCTCCGGTCGGCAATTCGTACACTAATCGCCGGAACTCGAGAGCACGCGCTAGAAGAGAAAGCGCGAGTGGGATCCGAGGACGGGGGAGATGGCGCGAAACTTCCATCGGCCATCGAGCGAAGTTGTCGCAAACTTTTGCAGGTGCAGCGCGCCGAAGTAAAATTGGAAGTTATTATCTGCCGGTAACAGGAGGCCGAATCACTAGTACTTCTTGCGCTCTGCAAGATCTCTCTCTCTCTCTCTCTCCTCTCTCTCTTTAACTCTTATTTTTGCCTTCCCTTTACTTTCAAGCACCCTAACGCTTCCTTCGTACCTTTCTCCCTCTCTCTCTCTCTCTCTCTCTCTTTTGGCTTCTTGCTGATATTTATTCGTAGCGCGTTATAGAGAGCGCGATTAAGGCTATTTCTAGTCCGACTTTAACTTATAATCGTTTCACTTTCCGAGACTCCGAAGTCAGCTCCTTTGCTTGAAACGGAACTCGAGGGCAGGAAGGCGGAGGCCGGATTTTCAGGTGGTCGACGGAGCGAAAGAGAGAGAGAGAAGGAGAGAGAGGCGATTCCTAAGTGCTCGAAGATTATTTCCGAGCCAATCTGAAATAAAGAGGCGATGCCGTGCTGACGCAAGTTTTTCATTGTTACAGTCTTAATCGGATGCTGCTGAATCTATATTTCTCTTTTTTGCTCACAGCTAACTGAGAATTACAGAACTTAAACTTTGATGAAATTCTTAATGAATAGTATATATGACAATGGGTAGCAGTTTTAGCTTATGTAACCCAAATCAGACATTCTTCAATATTGTTCATTTTATTTCTTATATTATATTCTTTGGATATTTTAAGTTCTATTTGCACTCTATTTAAATTTTACAAAAAAAATCAATAATATTTGTTCAATTATTTAATTTATCACTATTTAAGATCCGAAGACGAATATAAAAACATTGTTATACTACTGATATAAATAATTATTCCTACTTATTTCAACGTTATTCGGCTAGAACTCCAATTTTTTATACACATTAGAATGAAAGTAAAATATTACATTTAATAAAATAGCTATCAATAGCAAATTATTCCAAATATGTTCGATTACAATATAAACAGGTCGAAGCTTAAAAAAATATGATTCAGCACTGAAAACGATAAATTATAAATTACTTGATAATTATTAGAACTAACATAGATCAAAATTAAACTTTCGAAAATCTTGTATACAAACGGTATTGTTAAGCTATTGTTCAGTAACGAAATGTAATAATACCACCATCTATCTGACAAATAGTGTAAGCATAGTGGATACGTAACAAGCTGTATAAGCTGGCATAATATTGCCACCCACCGCGAATAAGTCCTTATGTAAATGACAATCGTCACTTAGCACGCCTATCTTATCAGGGACGACATGAATAATGACCATATTCATAAAATTCTATTTGATTAGAAGGGGAGGTGTGGCTATTGAAGGGTCAAATACATGAGCGTCAATCTTACGTACACCAACCACTACTGTATTATTCTGCGAATTTTCTAGTAAAACTATTACTAATTCACTCTCTAAATCAAAGCATATTTATTACGACAATATTTCTGCTATTGTTCAAATAATTGTTTTGTTTGCATTTATTTATTAGGCAACTTTTCGAATGTTAATTTGTAGATATTTTTTATATTCTATATCGAGCCAACTTAAGTAATAAAGTAAATAATAATCTTTCATAATAGACCCTAATTTATTCCTCTTGGTCTCCTCGTGTTACTTCCATTTACATACAAGCTTTCTTCATTTATATACGTATAAGAACTATAAACCTTCAGTTACCAAAGATGTATAATAATTGGGCCCTTAAAAACCATAATACGTTATTCTTGATATAGCTGGATCAAAAAAGTAAATGGAAAGTCACAACATTGCATAATGTTTCTTTCCAGATGAGGATTTAAATAGGGCAAAATTTTAAATCAATTAGTTGAATAAAACAAAATTGTAGATGTTTGGAAAGAATAATTAACGAACATTTTTTGCAGATTATAATTTACGAAATGGTTATATTTATGTTTACTCCTTACGTTAGAGTCTTCTTTACCTGTGAAACTTTTAATTAAAAATTCTCGTGTGTATTTATTTTTTCTTCCAACTGTTTCTACGAAATTTGAGGAGTAATCTGTCGATCTATGTTCAACGGTCAGCATACATAATGTAACCCAGACTTATGTGCAATGCATACCTGAGAAGAGTCCACTGCAATGAGTATAGACAATATGCGCATTCGTATAGACAATTACGTATATGATGAAATAAGTAAAAATAAAAGTTTTCGTTTCCAAATACCATTATACGTGCACCTATATGTACTGAAGATTATATATATATATATATATATATATATATATATATATATATATATATATATAATCTGGTGTAATTTATACGTCTCCAATGAAAAGGAAAACTTGAACAACTTGGCAGCTCGAGTTCTAATTTCACTGCACAGGCTGGTCAGTATAGCGAAGTCCAATGAGAAATGGATACACGTGGAAAGATCCGCTTTTCTTGTGAATAGTTTTTTTATTAACATAGGAAATATTATAATACACAAAGAGATATTTCGTTTCGTTCTTTTTTACCTTTAGGTCAGAATATACTCGCCAAAATAAACTATTCGGATATATTCAGTTATTGTAAAAGTACTCATAAAAAGTACTCATTGAAAGCATGTAAAATACTAATATTATATTTATTTACTCCTTTTCCTCCTTTTCCTCCTTTCCCAATGAATTGTGTGCCTTCCTAGCTCTCAAATTTTCAAGATATTCAAATTCTCAACCTTTTAGAGATATTTTACTACTGTTATTTCTTCTTCGCATGCCTAATGGTAGATACCACTGAAATTAATTGCTCATTTCAAAGTGATTATCGTGTCAAGAATTCATATTTCATCTTGCAGAATGACAAATGATAAGGTCGAGCTTTTTGGCTAAAATAAATCGATTTTGTTTCTTCATAAATCTTGTGTATGACCCACACGGAATACGTGATTTAAGAATTCTTTTTAAATCCGATGTCGCTTAACGCCGAAATCGTCAACACGTGCATACTTTTTTACATTTAGGAATCCTATGAACTTATTATCAGAAAGCGCAGAATAGACTCGATAATAGACACTCAAATATTATTCGTTATTTATGTAACAAATAATTTCTTATAAGTGATTTACGTTGCTCGTGGCTTTACAATAGTAAATTTGTAAAAATCAGATTGTTTAGAAATAAATATAGAATTACAACTCTACTAATTTACGATACTATAACGTTTTTATTAACACTACTATAACGTTTCCTTTATTGCTGATTGTTTAAATATCAATATATTATGTAGTAGAACAAGAATATCGCTTTTAAATTTTAAACAAGCTAATATATAGTTAAATAATAATTTAATTATCTACGACTATTATTTTAAATGTTTGTTGATCCGAATAGGAACTGCGTAGGTACAAGCAAAGAAAATGAAAAAAGCCATTGTGCCAAAAAGAGCTTTAATGCCATATTTGTTCAAATTTTCGTCAATTGAGCCTTACCAATTTGACATATTTTCTTTTCTAATATTTACTTTTAGATAAATCTACTTTCAGGAAAAGGATTGAAGGGTGAATTTCTGTTAGCCGATGTCTCTATTAAGTCGATAAAACCATAACTGTTCTTCTAGTCGCTGTTGTATACTTTGGTGTTCCACAACAGAAAGAAAAAATCCTGAGTTTTATTTTTCGAGATTTCTTGGTATGTTATATAAATCAGTGTGAAAGAAGTGATTCGATTCCCTTCTGTAAAGCGTGGAAGTGTAATGTAAATAAGAAATGAATTTATTTCATTTAAACCTTTCGTAAAACTAGTTACTAGAAAATATTTATATGAGGGTAATTAACATTACACCAATACAATAATTGATACAATTTCGTATACTAGGATAGTTTTATTATTACCATATATATTTATTTATTTATATTTCATAAGCTTACCAACATAAATACACCAGCATAAATAACTGAAACCAATTTCTGTTGTGAAACTGTTGATCGATATCTAGAAACAATTTTTATGAAAGGCATTGAATTTAACATGAGAATTTATATTAAGCCATATATGATTCCAAATTGAATATAAGTTCCGATAAATGGCGCGGACTTTTCACCCTAAAGATATTTGGGCCTATAGGCGCAGACCAAGCATGAATTCGAAATTCGATGGTCGTCGCTATATTTATCGGATATAGATATGAACTTTTCTTTTTTAACCTTCTAACTGAGTTTCGTAAATAATTAATTAAATATTCAAATATATTCATATAAGATACTTATATATTTCCCCTCCCTTGAGTCCTAAATACACCTTCACAATAAACAAGAATCTACTTAATATATAATGTATTACAATTTTGAAGATTTAACTTGATGATTTTCTTTGTGTAATTCTTTCTTTACTAATTCAATTCAATTACTTTAATCGGTAAGCAGAATAACGTCGTCAATAAATAATCATGATCAAACAACCTCAGCGCATTCTTACCTATTACAGATAATCATACTTTGACATTTGCGAACAAACGCGACAGAAGAGTAGCTTGGTACTTACCTATGTCTGATATAAAAAGTAGGTCACCGACTTTATCTTGAATGCATATCTTTGTAAAGAAAAACTGAAATAAATAACTGAAGTGCGTTTACGTAAGCAATATTAATTTCAATCGTCTCTCTCATAATATTAAATAAATTCGGATTTTTTTACTCTTTCCAACAAATGAAAGCCTTATCTAAAAGGGCGATTGTATAATATTCTTATTTTTTCCTTTACTAAATTGAGATTCATAAATATCGATAAAAATGGAGGTGATAGAAAAAAAGCTATCAATTGTATAATGATATCGCCGCAAATTACTCGATATTCCTTATAATGGAAATAATCGAAAACATCAACTTGACTTATGTCAATAATACTTTTAATTGAAAAAAAATTGTAAATAACTTCACAAAACTAATTATAATATTAAAAAAATTAAAAATCCCTGCATAATGTAGTATTTTCACGATATTGAATTCCAATAAATTGATATTGTACAAAACGTTAACGAATAAAAACGTTAAAGAAAGAAAAACTTTTCGCCTTTATACACTAACACAAAGTGAAATTAAAAAGAAAAAAAATACTCAAGAATTACATTTATAAAGCGTATACGAGGTTAAAGCGGTGATAAAAAGTCCATGGTACTTAATCTAATGAATGCACGAAAGGTGCCGACGTAAGTCAAGCGAAGAGGGGCGAAGGAGGAGGGGGGACCCGACTCGGCCAGCAAAATGAGCGTGTTAATTCAAAGCGGAATGTTTCATACTTAAACTCTCTCCCGCCCTCCCCCGTCTCCCAGGGGGCGCCGCCAACGCGACGCGCGAGCTCCTCTCTCGCGTGTTCGGAATACCTTCGCGGATACTTGAAGCACGGTAGGGCGCGCGCCAGTTGGATCGAGGGCCCTATAATGGAGGATGCGCCTTGTTTCGCAAGAAAAGGCCGCCCCGCACGATCGCGCCGCGTTTAATGAAGGGCCGCGAAGGCCTTAGGGGGTAGGTTGGGAAGGCGCGGAGCTCTTCCGCCAGGAGCGAAAGAGGCAGCGAGTGGGGTATAAAAGAATTTTTTAAGGGACGGCCTGCGCGTATATGTATATATGTATATTCGCTGAGGCGTCATGGGGGGGGGGGCGACTGCAGCTCAGGCTAAAGTTTCGCTGACGCGCTCAAGAAGAGGCTCGGCTCTATAGAAAAACTCCCGTGGCTACTTAAAAAAAAAAAAATGCATAAAGCCTTCGTCATCGTTAAATGCCCCGTTATATGCAGCGAAGCGGTCTTAAATTCGTTAGAGCACCCTTTGGGCGTGCGGCACGTCGTAAAGCGGGGACCGACCGCGCCCGCCTATTGCAATGATCCTCCTTGGGCGAGTCACCTCGTTGTCGGCTGGCTTGGCGCCTAACAGTTCTTTTTTTTTCTTACTTATTCTCTTTCGTTTAAGCCGCCCTGACTGACGTTTTTGAAGATTCTTCGATCTAAAAATAAATGCATGTATATAATTTCTATCGATGTCCAGTCACTGCTTTAATAGTGATGTTAGCTTCTAACAAATGCCAAAGATATGTAAATATTCCTATTATTTTTTTTGTGTCTATGCGTAGATGTGTATGCGTAGTAATTTCTGTGATTTGTGTAAATCTATTTAAATCGAAGGCTTTACTTTCCACTTCTCGATTCTTAAATAATGCACTTTCGAAAAATACTTAAATTTTTATTGAATTTATAAAAATTTTATTTATGATAAAAAGTAAAGGAGATGTTTATGTGCAAATTATTTTTATTTCTTCAAAAAAATTTAATCATATAATTCCTTAATTAATTACATTAGGCGACAAAATAGATTAGACTTGATTTTCAATCAAAGGTTCAATAAATAAATCAGCCGTTTTAATAACATCAGCCACTTCTTCGTCAATTTTAATCATGCAATGTGTGTTTAATTCAAGCGTATATTTGAGGTTACTCCATATACGAGTGTAACCTAGCATTCCTCTTAATTTTTCAGAGTAATTACAAATGGTCACCTACGCTGGAATGCAGAGTATAATTGAAAATAAAATTACCTCCTAAATTTTTTCTATTAAGGTTTATTGAAGCATCATAATTCTTGAAAGATGATAACAGCTGGTAATTAAAAGTTCCTATTAGATCTTCAAAATTTGCAAGTATTTCACTTATAGTCAAACTCGTGTTAAGCAAGAACAATATACTTTACTTCATAAATATAATATAATCAAAACCCATGTACTGTAGTTCATTTTGTTAAATACATAATTTTGTAATTTTGATTTTTTCTATATATTGAATATATTATTAACGCATACTTTAGAACATGTTGTTAATAATATTTATTATTATTGTTATCTAAACAGAAATTTGTGGAAGAAAATACCTTTTTAGATCTTGCATTCAAAATAATGTAATTATGATTACGTAATGACAGTTGGACTGTTCTTTTTTATAATCATGACCGTACAATTATTCATCCCACGACTAATTTACCTAATTTTTAATTTACCTAGTTTTTGCTTCATCCAATGTTTCGAACCGCTTCGGTTCAGTATTAGGTACTTATTATAAACAAGGAAAGTGATTATAAACACGAACACTCCGACCGTCATTACATAATTCTAATTATATTATTCACTAAATACTGTTAGACTTATAATATTTGTTAATTTAGTTACAAAAGTTGACATAATTATAATTTTATTTTTGAACAACTCTATGATCATTGTAAATTAATCGAAGATCTAAAACAATTACTTTAATGAAATAGAAAAGATCTGCCTTTAGGGATTTTATTTAATGATTATGGTAATGAATAAAATTAAAAAATATTATTTATTATTCAAGCTGAAAATACAAAGTTTGTTAAGAGTTATACTTGAAAAAATCTGTTTAACTTTCAGGTGCCTGAACTGCAAACTGGGTTAAGCATTAAAGTTTTTATATTTTAATTTTTCAATCTGCCTAGGAAAAGATGAAATTCTGCAAATAAAATAAAATGAATAAAATTTTTAAAACTCTCTCTATCTTTCTCTCTCTCTCTCTCTCTCTCTCTCTCTCTCTCTCTCTCACTCCCTCGTTATACGTGTGCAGTGACAAAACTCCTACAACCATAATGTAATAAGACCAAACACGCTTAAGTACGAGCTTATTTCCTTCGTTCCAGTAGAAAGTACTCTTGTGTAAAAATTTTAATCAGAGACAAATTCCAGCATGATTGCAGCATGCCTGCGTGGCTTGCAGCTATGATACACAAGTATAATTTTATTACAAAACAAAAAATTTATTGTAACTTAACAGAAACAGTTTATTAATGATTATTTGTCTAAATTTTTTCAAATTTTCCATATAACTCGAAATTTTTGCGAGAGACGAACATTCCAATGAATTGTCAATACGTCCTAGACATACTGATCCGGACCGTCAATGCTTAGCAAGCGTTGGTCGAAGTCTTCCCAGACCACCTGCAACATAATTAGTCGCGTTCTTCCTTTACTTGCTAGACATCCGAATATTAGAATATTTAGTAACAAACGACATTATGGAAGATTAATAAAATTAATATGTAAAAAATCACGCATTTCTGCATTATTTGTCAACTGATTAAAATACAGAAAATTTCATTAAATATTTCATATTACACGAAAAATGAAATGAGCGAGCGAAAAAAATTACAAAACGTTTTATTGAAAATCCATTTCATCGTTAGGATCTTAAGAACTCGTCTTCTGAATTCTTTTTAGATGAAGGGAATTTCTCACTAGTAACCGTCAGTTCTTTGAAATACTGGTAATATTGTTCTAATTGAAGAAAGATATTTTTTTTCTTAAACTAATTTCAATTGTGGAACTTAATTTAATTTGGAATTACCATTAAAAATTTACCATTAAAAAAACCATTAAATATTTCGGAATATTAGTATAATAAAAATAAAGTGGCCAATTTTAACTATTTTTTAAAATATAAATCAGTCTAAATTTTTCTAGTAAGTTACTGACTTTTAGGACCCACTTGCTTCCTTAGTTTCACTTATCGAACCGTCCAGTAAATTGAACCTTGCATGTAAATTAGACCTCGTACGCAATAAATTTGAACTCAAGTAACTCAATGTTATAACAAAAGACTCTTCTTTTAAAATATATTTGCAAAATGAATGATGAAAGTAGGCCAGCGCGCTCCTCGTGTTAACGGCATTTTTAAATTTATTTTATACATTTTTATATTTTATCCCATGACAATTTTTTATTGTTTAGATTAAAAATTAAGCTTCATACTCTTCTTTTTCATTTCATCTTTTAAAGATCCTACAACAATCATACTAACAGTTACCCATTTTTTGCTGTGTGCTCAGTCTATTTTTGTTACAATGCACATTTTAAAAATAGCAATCATTTTGAATATTAATCAATTGAGTTTCGTCTTTAATTCATTCTGCAACTTCGTATGTATTCTCGATCGTATAATAAAATATAGTACATCAACTTCACGTTAAATATTTGTCTTCGATGAGCACGTTCAATTTGTAATTGTTGTTCCTTATACGTGCAAAATACTAAAATACTGTACTAGGATTGTCCAACGAATTATTTTAGCACAATAGTCCGCCTCAAATCGTAAAAACATCCACCAGATTTGATCAAAGTCTTATCCAAAGTGGATTGTCAAAACGCCATAATATTAATTCCATCGCCTTCCTTCAGGCCCTTCCTTATACACCCGTTTCTTTGCTCTCTCCTCAGCCCCAACGACAAACTAACGTACTGAGGGCCGCACCGAATTAACAATTTCTAACTTGTGCACGCATATATATATATATATATATATATATATATATATATATATATATGTATATACACTTTCGCGGTACCCTGCGTCGCGCGTGCGCGAGAGTGGATTGTCCCGCGGTCTAATCCAGCACTAATGCATTATGAAATTTATGCAAATTATGTAGATGCGCCCACGCGCTCACGCGCGCTCGAAAACCACCACCGCGCATTGCGCCGCGTCGCCCGGGACGTCCCGCGAATACGCACGTCCCTGGGTTAGCTGCGAATTTATTCCCCACCTTCGTTGGCAGTTATGTGTATATGTATATATATATATATATATATATATATATATATATATATATATATATATATATATATATATACGTGAAAGACTTTATCCCACGCGGATTTTACGGATGCATTAGGCTGGCTATATGGGGTGGAAGTGGCGGAGAGGGAAGGGGCTTAAATTTTAGGTGCGAGTGAGCAATCGTGCGCGACGCCTTGTTGTTTTTGCGCTCACGCAAGCGCGCGAATTCGAAAAGCTCACACGCCGCTACGAGCCGTGTCAAAGGCAGAACCGGAGACATCGGTGCGGTTTATCACACTCCGTTGAGTACAATTAACATAACACGTATGTGTATGTAAATATATATATATATGTACGAGCCGAGTGATTAGTCCGCGCTGGCAAAGTATATAGCACTCCATTAATTTTGTCAGTTACAGAGATGCCTCTCGAAAAAGTGATAATACGTTACACATATACAAGAAATATAGCGCTATAATGAATTTCGTCGGCGTGGCACAATCCGCTTTTGGTAAATCGATATAATGCACGCATAAATGTACAGCAAATTAAAGGAGATACTCGTACGGTCCGTTGAACATTTGCCCTGATTGCGCATTTTGGATTGATTAAAGCCTTTCTTTAATTAACGTGGAAAGTAACATATAAACAGGCTTTATAATAAAATGTGATTTGGATTGAATTGATCGATGAGCAATTAAAAACCGTGAAGTTAGTCTGAGCTAATTTTCAAATTACATATACGGTTTACATTTATATTTTCATTATTGTAAAACCCTTCGTGTAAATGCGAGTACATAAAATTATCTGTAAATTAAATGTGTGCCAACGTGATAAATATAAATTAAATAAATTTTGTAATTACAGTAGCGAAAAGTAAAATTTTGCATTACACCCGGACCTCGGATAAACAAGTAGAACAATATAATCGGTAGTCTACTTCGCAGGCTCCTGCACAGCCGGGTAATTGGATTTATATTTTCATCCTATTTTGCCCCTTTTCCCGGAGCGCTTTATACGTGCACCGGCCAGAATTCAAAAGATTTAAAATGCGATAAAGATTACTCGCGCACTTAGCTCATAGACATTGCAAAACGAAAATATATTCTTTCGCCATTCGTATGGAATTCTGTATTTAAATATTCACGGTTTGTATTATTTATATTTTAGTTCTATTTATATTTTACTATTTATATTTTACTATTTTTAATTTTGCATGGTGAGAATCTACAAACCCAATTTGAGTTATATCATGTAGCTTCAACATAGGTCATATACAGATTATTGAAAAATATTAATTTTGGTCATTAAAAAAAGTTTTCTACAATTGTTCTTAACTGTAACAAAAATTTTCTGAAATATAAACTTATAAACGTATAAAATATCTCGTAGTTGGCATTTAATGTCTTAGGAATATGTTTGTTTATGCATAATCATATATTATCAAAGCATAGAGAAAAACTGTAAATATAAAAAAATCTACTAGAATCAATAAAAAAGAAACACGAACGGAAATTAATTGCACGATCGATAAGACTTAATCGTATAGTGGGAATCAAATGATTTACGATAGCGATGAACGAAAATTAAGCCGACAATTATGATCGTGTAACGAAAAGTGTTAAGTGGAAAAATCGGTGCACCCTCAGACGCTCCTTTTTGTCAGCGGGAGCTTTTGTTTCACGCTCACCTTTGGCAGACGGAGGACGAAGAGGATGGAGGCGCTAAGTACGCAGTTGGAGGACAGGACAATTGTTCAGAGGTAAAAAAACGAATGGAGAGAGAGAGAGAGAGAGAGAGTGAGAGAAGGAACTCTAGGGAGTGGTAGGGGAGCCAGAGAAAAAAGCGTATAGAAGAGGTCGGTTTTGTTCTCGCGCTTCTGAATAGGATAAAAAGAGGTGGACTATAGCACCGTGGTATAGCGGAGCCAGGGAAAACTCTCTGTGGCGCGATCATGGAATAGGCTCACGGAGGGGTGCGCGCGCACTACGCCACCGCTATTGTTTTAATGCGACAGAATAATACAGATTGACACACTTTTCATTATCTATCTTTTTCTGCCTTCCTCCCTCCCCCTCTGCCTCCCACTCCTTTTCTCACGCTCATATTGCTATACATAGTGCCAATGTAGCATTCTCTACTCATAATCTGGAGCGTCCTCATAGTCATAGACCGCGAAGAGATCTGTGCTGATCTTCGAGTTTAATAATCGATGCGCCTCTAACGACAGTTAATAGCGCCACCTCCGTTTCTACCTTAAATCCCAGATTACTATCGACCATTTGATGCAGATTGAGGCAGAAGGGGAGGTGGCGTAAACCTCGGAGAGACTACCTTATTGTTTCTCCATATATATATATGTATGTATGTATGTATGTATTTATATATGCATGTATCATGCATGGGCACTGATGTAACGGACCGATGGGCACTGAGCGCAATTAGTCCATTAGCGGTATTAAGTACAATTAATGTACGGCGCTTCGGCCGCATGGAAATGGAAATGAATAGATCAAACGCAAATTGAGAAAGGTTTTCGAAATCTGTATATATAGTTTTTTCGAACGGAATAATTTTCACGCCTCAGCCAGGTTCAGAGGAAAATCCTCTTTCCTTTATTATCGTTCTTATTAGTTACATATTCAGCAAAAGTATATATTAAAGTAATTTTTTTTGTTTTCATTGAATGCTTAAAAGAGATTGAGAGAAACATTAAACTGTAACAACATCGACCAGTAGACACAAATTTCTATCCATGATAGAATTTTGAATTTGTAAATATTATTATAAAAAACAACATCGGAATTCCATTTGAAATATCGAATTCGATTGGAAAAGCCTGGTATGTAAAGTTTCCAGAATCACAACAAGATTTTTTTGCGACGCACACGGTATCCTGAAATCTGAAGAAACCTGAAGCAAGGCAGCTTCTCAACCAATTTAAGAACTGTGGTACACTTACTTGTATGATAGAATTAATAATTGTCTAAATATTCTGATTTTGGAAAACAAGGCCTAAAATTTATTCAAGCAAATATTACATCTTTCAAACTACAGGCGAGCTTGGTATACACGCTCGCTCTGGTATAAATCTTGGTATCGCATGTGTTTAAATCTACTAAATATTAACTTCAACTTTACTGGTGCATGTAATCGTTTATTATCATAATAATATTTTTTCAAAAGGCATGCGTTAATGTGAACTTACTGTCTAATTTTTTGTTCATAAAGAATATTATCATAAAAATAACTTTTTTCCTTATATCTTTTCTATAATTGTCTATATATATAAAATTCTTCACATAAAGATAATCTAAATATTAAAGAATTTATTGTAAATTATCCATAAATAATCCATGAAATAAAGTATGTTGCCACAGCATTATTTTTCCAGAAGCTAGCAGAGTCTACTAACTTGATACCGAGTTTTTTGCTAACTAAGTATGGGTTAAAATTTAATAATAATTATATTTTTTATGTAATTATATAAAAAATATAAATATATAATTTTATATAATTATATAAATTCTATAAATATATCATAACTGTATTTGTATAATGAAATATAATCGCTATGAACTTATGTCGCAAAAAAACGTGCAATAATATTTAGGTATTTTAAGTATTTAATTATAGAAAGGTAGCTAGCCAGTAAGCCCAATACCTACTTTTTAAAAACTCTTAATTCTGCTTATACCCAGTGTCAATACGTTTACAATATCTCAAAAATATTATAAATATAAGTTAAATGTATATCGCAATAAACTACATATTATTTACGCACATTCTCTAATGATAGCGACTATTTCATAGTGTTTTTGGAGCATTTGAAGGAAAATATTACGAAAAGGAGGCCCTAATTTATGAAGAACTAAGTGTTGTTTTATTAAGAGAATACACCGTATCACAAATTAATGAAAACGATGAAAAGATTACATGAATTAAGCTATGGATTACTTTCCCATCCACCGTATTCTCCAAATCTGGACCCCCAGGAACTTGTTCTTTCTCTATACTTCAAAATAATAAACTTAAAAAAAATTCAGCACGGATAAAGAGATAATCGCTAAAACTGAGGCTTATTTTGAAGGTAAAGAGAATGCAACTATAAAACTGGCATCACAAAATTATATAATTATTGTATCGTCCGTGACGGCTAGTATATTTAATAATAAAAGTGTTTTTATTGTGTTAACATTCGAACTTTTCAGCTCGCTTGTTAATTATTACAGTGCTATTTTTTTGCATTACCATGATATTGTCAACTACAACTAAAAATATTGTACAAACAAACAATTCTGCGTAAAATTTTCAACTAATTTCCATGAAAACTAAATATATTTATTTTGTAGAGAGATTATTTCTTGTTTTGAGCCCATTTTGATTCATAAATAAATATTAAAACTTTTCGTTATTCTTTCTAATCATTGTAAAAGTTTCCATATTTACGTAATAGAATTGTATTTTCGTGATATATATATATGGAATTTAATAACCATTGGATATTTTTATACCAATTATATAGTCATCTATATTGAAAAAGATAACGACAAACATGTATATATTTAATTTTCTTAATAATATGTAAGTCTTATATAGTTTCCTCAACTCTATTTATAATATGTTATATAGCGATTGCATAACGAGTGAATAATCAAAGTAGACCGAATTAATATTATGCAAATCATTTCAGACAGAAAGATCCATTGAATCGATACAGATAATGTTTATTGATGATATTTATACATTTCATTTAAAAAGCGTAAATCAGAAAATACACATATAAATTAAAAGTAGAAAAAATAATCTTATTAGCATATTGATTCCGTCGGAACGAATTATAGCGAAGCCATCTACATTTTAACATTTTTAAGGAGCTCGTTTTGTAAACTGCGTTCTATAGCGCTCGATAGTTATTCCCGTGTCGTTTTATAAAACTAAGTTTGTGCCCGCCTTATAGTATTAGGGTAAACAGAACTTCTTGTCGCATTTCTTTGTAAACAAATTTTTCAAGAAGAGAGCAAAAAGTTCTTAATACTTTTCGAGAACTTTTGCGGCAAGCATGAGATTTCAAACTTTGTCCGATCTATAGCTTGTTTCGAAATTAGCAAGAACTCCGATGTTACGGTCACATTATATGGTTTCTGTCCTATATTTTTTCATTTACATATTATGTATATTTTTGTCTTATAAACCTTTAATTGTATGCAAAATACAAAAAGCATATTTTATTCTCTTAAAATTAATAATATGAAAGAAAAGTCGAAAATAGATCTCAATTATTTAACTTAAATTAACGATCCATTCATTTTATATATTATAGACGAATCGTTTTCTTTTCCCACTCAGCTTCTAATTTAATAAAAGTACAACGTCTCCACATTGCTTTCCGTGGTCTGCTCCGAAATTTTTCTCTCCCTTTTCTCGCGCTTTCCATCCTCGTTAAACGATAGCCTTGATAAAGTTGCACATTCCCTCGCTTAGTACAATCCATCTTTGTCTTCTTGAGAATTCTCGCTTTCTATCACTTCCGGTCGTTCCCTGCTCCGACTTTCACCCCTTACTTTTTCCACTTCGTCTCTTCTTCTCCCACTCTCGTTCACGTGCAACAGCGGCATGCACGTCTACTCGAAAAGAACAAAGACGAGAGAGCTTGACGCGACGGTGAGTAGCGAGGTGAAAAAAGGGAGTGCGGAAACAAGAGGACAAAGATAGAGAAGGAGGTGGGGAGAGGAAAGGACGAGGAGAAAGCTTTCCTTAAACTATACGGCCAGGGTGGAAAAAGGAAACGGAAAATGGGTGGGATAAAGAGAATAAAAAGAAATCCGACGGGAGAAACTTACTATACCGAGTGCATGCAAAGGAGAGGCCGAAAGCGGAAACCAAGGAAAAGGACGAGACCAAACTGCCCTGAAAACCCTTGATATTATATTATATACCTCGCGACTCTTCTTTCCCCTTGCATCGTCCCCCTGTCCCATTATTTCTGTTACTCTCAACGTCCTTTTTTCGATGCCCGATCTGCCACGAGTGTATTTTCCCATATACTTTTTTTGCCACTTTATTCTCCTGCAGTGTAGTATATACAGTGTATAGCTATACATAATATATACAGTGTAGTAGCCATATACAGTGTGAGCCATATATAAGTATAGGAAACATATCTCAATGGTAATGATCAATAAAAGACATATACTAAGATAATATCTATTTAAAAATTTGCCGTTCACTTGTGCACTATGTGTCGATGTTGATCAATAAGTAAGCACTAATTCTTGGTCAAGGATCGTGAAAATTTAAGAGATTAGTGAAAGCTCTAATGGTAAAGTGTTGGTCTCAAGACCAATGTAAACAGACACATGCTCGCGATAGGGACAAGGTTTCATTATTTATTTGAATATAATTTTGTGTGAGAGCTAAAAATAGCGCAACGTATTGTATATTTCTTAACTAATCAAATTTTTCACACCAAATTCGAATGACGTTTTTTAAAGACCATCCAATTATTTTCATAATACAGTATATTTTATTTTCTATTACAGTTGTCTAATTGTTTCTTCTATTATATAGAACAATTTTTTAGTGTACTGTTTGTTATGTTGGTGAAGTCCTTGAACTATTTTGTTACACCTCCTCAATAATTCTACATGTTTGTTTCATATCTTTTTTCTAAATAATGAAAATATATACGAAAAAAAGTTATCAGAATGAAGGGACGCCGGAAGGAGAGCAATTAGTACTGCGCTATTTCAATAGCTACGACACAATCAACGAGCATTACTGTAGTGAAAAGAGTACTCTCTCTTTTTTCTAATGTTCTCAATTATCCGTATTGAAAGCTCTAATCCTTGACTGACTCTTAAACCTAGATGAAAAAATTTAGCTTAATTTATTTTTTGCGTTGCTGTTCATCCATGTAGTTAAAAAATATCTAACATCCAGGTATTCTTCGAATGTGATGACCAATTATAGGCATGTGTTTCAATGAGTACGTCAATCTCATAAGCTGCTTTGAATATAATAAAAGTATTTTCCTTAATATGAAGCCAAACTTCAAATAGCACCGAAACTTCATACCATGATTTTTAAAGCAGACCAACACTGATAACGCTTCACTAGACACTTCAACCGCTTCGTTTAGATCTCCCCTTATATACATATGCTTTGTATACAAATTAATGACATTTATACTAATAAAAAATTATACTAATATTGGCCACTGTCAGTTGATCCCTACAATGTTACATTAGAATATCGCCACAGTCTTTACTCTTAATTTGAACTTTCATAACCGTCGAACAAAACGCGAATCAAGACCTACTCATTCAACAATGAACATTGCCATCGATATCAATAATTAAATGACGAATCAAAATGCACTTTCTAAAATGCGTGTTACTTTTATATATAATCTTCCCTGCTTATTATACTGTGTATACCTCAAAAGATCGCAAAATTTAGTTTTTTTTTTTATATTTCTTGGGCTTAAAGTAACAAAAATATCGCATCTTTGCCAATCGAAAAACAAGTAGGCGTTGCAGAATGAACTTAAACAAAATTTTACTCCACTGCACAAACCAAAATTTGCTCCACTGAACCCATCGCTCGCTGTCTTTCCCTTTCCCATTCCAATTCAACTTTCTTTTCACCCTCGCCATTCTCCAGGTAGTTCTTTGTTCGCTCGACCGCTTACTGAACGAGACGATTTGTCAATGCCCCACGGCGAGTCCGTTGCTTGCGGGCCGCGTCTGCCACCCCGCTTATGCATCCCATTCACTTGAGCAACCGCAGGAAAACGGCAGCATGCTCGCCGTTGTGCGGCGGGTGTCCCCTGTACCCGATGCGTAAGCCGTGAAAAATTGATTGTTTCTCTTATTTTAAGTAACGCACGGTAGCGACTGATTTTGCATTTTTCTCATAAAAGCATTGCGTGCATTATGAAAGAATTCTCACGAGACGCTCAAGGCTAACGCTTAAAAAATTTTATTCAGGCAATTATTATTGAAATTATTTCCTTTTCATTTAGGTTTAAGAAAATAAAGAATTATCAGTAACTTATTATATAGTAATAGGTAACAAATATTGAGTGAAGAAGTAACTTTCCAGCATTTTTTTTCTTCAAAATGTGAGGTATTATAAAAATATGGTTACATTATCCTTTATTTAAGGTATTGTCGAGGTGAAGCTATGACTTTTTCCCATCCTTCTGGCAATTTCTAATTTCCGGACCAAAAAAAATTTTCATTTTTCGACCCCAAGAATATATAGAGCCAATTTTTGATTCCCTGTACTGAACTGAAGCTTATTCCTCTAAGTTCTATCTGCATTGATCAAAACTAATTGTAGCTAGATATTTCCAAGTCTGGATTGTGAGGTGGGTGAAGCAGAATTTTCCGTCCTCTATTCTCCAAATAGTGTTTGACCGAAATGTTAACCTGACGAAAAATGACAGATTCGTGACTGATCTCATATTCTGGCCGTTTTTCTTGTACTGCTCTTGTAATTTCGATATGATTGTTCTTTAATGTTTTTTAATAATGTGCATAATATTCTCTATATAAATGGTTTATTTATACTTATATACGTATCATTTTTGAAAACACTATTTTTTATTTAGATACTTTTGATTGTTTTATTCCAGAATATTGAAACCTATGGTCTACGTATTTTCTTCTATAATATGAATATAAACTTCACATGAAACTTTTGTGCCGTATATTCCTGTTTGGGAATTTCGGCATGCAGTTACTACCCAGTGAAAGTGAGAGAACGAGAAAAGAAGACAGAAGCAAACTGGTAGAAGTATGAAGCGTATACAGTCGCTTGTATGTTGTAATCTGGCGATTGTGAGTATTTCTGGTCGCGTGCTTAAGACATGGAAATTCGTGCCTCCCCGCGCAGAGAGATATGGTCCGAAATTAAAAGAGAAATTTATATGGTATGTACGTGCGTACTGCTGGAGGGTGTTGCCGGATTAGAGCTTTGGTTTCCGCCAGTTGACCGGCGGAACCCAGTTATCCCCTCTCTCTCAAAGACGAGCCGTCGATTTGACAGTTGATGAAAGACTATTTCTGGCTCAACCCTTCAGCTGAAAGGTACGCTACGACGACTTCGAAATTTCCGCGTACTCCGCGTTTGTGAAAATCTACGTTTTCGTATATTACGTTGTGTACATTCACAGTGTTTAGAACTGCATATTTGTAATGTATATTGGTCGCGTCGTGTCCGCGCACGTAAGCGTTATTTGTTATTGGAGTACGTATTCGGCGGGTGTGGAATTGCGAATATATTTCTTGTGTATCTGCTGCGCGTGTAAGCGTTATTTGTGTACTGAAGTACGTATTCGCTGTATGTTGAATTGTGTGTATATTTATTATGTAGCTTCTGCGCGCGTTCGCCGTGTGTTGAATTGCATGCGTATCGATTACGCGAGTCTCCGACGATTCGAAGGGTGAATGCTACAATACTCAACGACGTACATATGGGACAAGGCACGTGTCCTTGGAGTAGATCGGCTCTACCGCGATCACTGAGGGTGCTCCCAGCGGTATTCGTGCCCGGTGGCTGCCGTTACGGCAAGGGCTGACTCGTGCCCAAGTCTTTGGAGCCGTAACGCAGAGCAGCAGATTCAGCGGAGCCAACCTTCCTGTCTTGCATCTTCTCTGATTACCTAAGGACTACTCCGGCGATTGATGTATATGTAGGTAAAGTGAATGTGAATGCTGTGTATTATGAACGATTATATGTGCGCTTATTCTATACATCGTACGTTTAACGGCTTTTTCCTCCACTCGCAGAGTGGAGGTTCTTTATGCCTCGCGACGTTCCAATAAAATATTATTTTAATTGTGTCTGGTAAATATTTATTGCTTTAATTGAATCCCCATACGTATTCCTCTGCCTTATACGAATTCCCGCCTTTATGCTTCCTTTTCTTTGTGACTTCTAAACATTTTTTGGTGCCCGGGGTGAGGAGGGCGTGTTCAGGTTTTGTTACTGTTTTAAATATTTTCAATCTAAATTATATATGCACTTACCGTGGAGTAAAAGTTATAATATTGTGTTGAATTTATATTTTTAAATTATTGGGAAATAGGTTAAAATAGAAAGTTTGTGTGTGATATTAAGTAATAGATATGAGAGATCTTTTCTTTTTGGTCGGTCCACCTATTATCCGAATAGACATTTCAAATCATATGATTAAATTAGATCCTTGAATTAGTTGTGTTTGTATCCTTATCCCTTAGCATTCAAGTTACTTTTTCTTTACGTAATGAGTAAATATTCCGCAACCATGAAACCCGCTGCCTTTAGAAAGCTCACGGCTATGCAAAATGCTCATTGGTTGGAGATCGAGCTATTCAGTTCGCGTGTACGCGCAAAACAGCATGATACACTCAATGGCAGTATCATTCAGGCGCGGATTAATTCGATCAACGAAATTTGGACAGAATCCCGCGATATGCATTTAGAAATAATAGCATAAAATGAGGCGGCGAGAGACCCGTATGTAACAGAGGGCATTTTCGCGAATTGGCAGGCTAAGTACAAAGACGCGCTTGATTTCCTATTAACTCTGGTTGTCGAATTAGAGATAGATAGTAGTCATAACGTCCAGCCGTTAGTAAATATTGCGCAGAGTTCCGGTTCCGGTCAGTAAAGCTTCCGAAATTCGACCTCCCTACATTGTCTGGGAAATATAAGGATTGGGAGAGTTTTCGTGATCTTTTTTCCGTGCTCGTACATTATGTTCCAGGTTTAGATGATGCTACCAAGCTGCAGTATCTGAAAACATTTTTGACATGTCCTGCAGCTGATTTGGTAAAATACGTTACAACAAGGAGCGCCAACTATGCGTCAACTTGGCAAGCGCTACGGAACGTTTCTATAACCCAAGGTTGATGCTGTCGAATGACATAGACGCGTTGTTGAATTTATCGCATTTGAAAAGAGAATCCGTGTCGGAGATGCGAACTTTTCCTTGCGACACTGGGACGTATGGTCGGTTCATATTTTTAACGCGCGACGACATCCGGAGTCTCGGGAATTGTAGGAGTCCGAGCTAAGCGACAAAGAGAGAGTGGTAATCTCGAGCATAGTCGCCGATAATATTGATTCGGATTTAGCATCACGATTTCCAACTTTTAAAGAGTTATCTGCCTTCCTCGAAAAACGCGCTCATGCCTTAAGCATGATTGGCGCGGAAAATAAAGCTGAAAATAGAATGATCCTAGTCAGTAAACCACTTCCCGGTGTGCAGAAAATCTTTCAGGTTCGCACGTCGCGACAGTCCAAAGGTATTTCAACAAAATACCTCCTATGTTCTGCATTATGCTCTCTCGAAATGCCCATTATTTCTCGCGAAAAGACCATACGAGAGATGTCTAGATATTCGTCATCGACATCTCTGCTTTAATTGCTTTGAATCGCACATGTACAAAAACTGTACCTTGAATGACAGATGCGCTAAATGCAGAGACAAGAACCATACGCTACTTTATATTAATGGAAAATTACAACCACGGTCTAATTTATCTAGTATGGAGCATCTTACTCCTCGCGACGAAAAGAACAGGGGTGGTTCCTCTATGGAAAAAACGTGCACACTATTGGCGCTTCTGCTTCAACATGCCCGACAACAAGTGCGCAGACCCTGTTAGATCAGGGATCAGAGGGCTCCTTCGTAAGCGACACGGCACGTACACAAACTAATTTCATCGTGTGTTCGCGATCCGATCCCCAACTTAAAATCGAGACAGAAGCTCTCATCCTCCTATGCCTAACATCGTAACCTGGTCGAACTCGATATGCAGCTGTTTAGAGATATAACACTCGACGATCCAGAGCTCAATATGCCAGGCAAGGTCGATATTATATTAGGCGCAGATGTATATGGCCAACTGTTGCGCAAACAACACTGTCTGAATGATTTTTGGTTCTCCGTACCCGCGTTGCAGAACGATCTATCTCTAATTTTATTAAATTGGCGGCGATTGAAATTTGTTTTTACGGCAGATATAGTAAAAATGTTCAGATAAATTCGCGTCGCGTTTTCAGATTGTTATCATCAGAGAATTTAAGGGTATCGAACGATGAAAAGCCGCCGGTCGAATACCGTAACGGTTTAAATACGGTTTAAATACGGTAACTTATGGGACAGCTTGTGCGCCATTTTTAGCATTACTTACGTTATCACAACTTGCGCACGATGAACATGATAATGAATCACCCCTCAGCGCGAAATGTCTAGAAACGAGCACGTACATTGACTACATGTTCGCGAGAGCTGATAATCTCCCTTTGGCTATCCAAATACTCCAAGAACTTATCGAACTTTTGACCGCCGGAATCGAATTGGATAAATGGTCGACTAATAATTTCGAAATTCTTCCGAACGGCGCGCAACATATCGATGCTCTTGTGTCGATCGACCGCAATGATGCGATAAAAACATTAGGCGTTCATTGGCATGCAGTCGCGAACGAATTTCATTTTAGTTATGACGAAACGGAGCATACGATCATGCATCGCGCGTCTGTTTGATCCTTTAGGATAGTTTTCTCCGGTAACAGTCGTAGAAAAAATACTAATGCAGGATCTGTGGATCTTAACAAATGATTGGGATACTCCATTGCCCGGCGAGATTCGCGAACGCTTGATAAGTTACTATAATTCGCTCTTTACCGACAATTTCAATAGGTCGATGGCTGGGGACTTGCAGGGAGCAAGCGTCTCAAATTCACAGTTTCGCGGACGCTTCAATACGTGCATACGCCGCTGCCGTGTAGCTGCCTGTACCTGAGAGGGACGGATCCGTGCGAGTTCGTTTACTAGCCGCAAAAACAAAGCTCGCTGCGTATTCCTCTGCCTAATTCCCGCCGTTATGCTTCCTTTTTTTGTGACTTCTAAATAATTCCTTTTATGGTCTTTGAACTTTCTTATTATTTTTCGATCCATTTGTTTAACATATAAGAATGTACAATTTTTACAATTTATTTTTTATACTATATTGCTTTTATGCAGATTCATTGTATTAACCTGAGCTATCATAATAATATTATCGTTTTATGTTACGATCGATGTTTTATGTTACGATTGATATATCAATGCACAGATTTAAAGTAAAGGATTCCAATGAGCGAATTTGTCTCTATTTCATTTTTATTTGTTTACAATATTAGTATTATGTTTAATTAATCTGTGTTGAATATATTTTTATTTATAAATATAAATCATAATAATTATGCTCTATTAAATGTTTCATGAAATTAAATTACATCATCGTTTCATTAATCGTCGAATTCAATAAGAACTAAGCATTTTTTCAAACACATTTTATATTTATGTTTATGTTAAAATATGATAATTTTATGACAGTTTATGTTTTTAAGTAATATATTATTTGTATACTTGGTGAATAAATAATTGATCTTACATAAATTAGATTTAAAGTACCCGAAAATATGTATTAAGAAAGTAGGATGACAATATTGTAGACACAGGCGTATTTTACAACCTTACTAGCATCCCCCGTCTCGGCTTCAACCAAGATAATTTAACCGATTTATTAAACAGTTCAACTCTATGTGTAAATCTTTATTGCTATATATTATTTTACCTATCATCGCTTCCGTATAAAAAGGTGCCATCTCAACCTCTGCTTCAAAAAGGTGATATCTCAGCGTCCGATTCGAAAAGATACTATTTCACAAACCATTTTTTTGGTTTCATTTTCAACCACTTTTGGAACCAGTAAATAAATAATATTTGCAATATTTAATTTGAAAAATACCGTCCTCTTCTATGTCGTTGAAATCACGGAGTCATCTGTAAACCAGAATTTCGGTGATGTTTAAGCCATGTTCTGCCCTTCGACTAGGCCATGCTATGGAGGCCTCTTAACCTGAGAATACTTGAAGTAATTCGAGTTCATTCCTGAATCAAAGAGATAGAATGAATGAAGATAGATGTGAATAAATGTTCTTGTTTTCTTTTTCTAATATATATATATATATATATATATATATATATATAGTACAATAATATAAATAATATATAAAAAATAATGTAATAAACTTCTAAATTTATTTCTAATTCCGTTTAATTTTTTTAAGCCTTATCAAAATAATTTTTATTTTTGATTACTGTCATATTCAAGCATCGATCATGAAAATACTTCAATTTCCAGCAAGAATAATTAAATATTTTTTGAACCAATCAGGATAATATCTCCTAAAAAAAGATCGTTTTAAATTTTTAAAATTGTACAATTCAAACTTAGTTTCTTTATTTAAATCATTTTTTTATATAATAATAATAATTATTTAAACGTTTTTAAAATAACATGTCATCTCTACAAATCTATTAAACATAGAATAGGTATTATTTTCAAAATATTTTTTTACGAAAATGAGACCGTCAACTTCAATCAGATAGTTAATCTTTGCAATGTTTATTGTTTTATTTTATAGCATTTTATAATATTCAACAATGATTCAAATAATTTTCTAATATTTTGGATCAGACCTTAAAGAAGTTTTACTTCTATAAGCAAAAAAATTAAAAACTAAAACTTATGAAAAGAGATTATAATTCGAGCTTAAATAAATAAATAAATAAATAAATAAATAAGTATATATATATATATATATATATATATATAATTCTGATGAAAATCTAATTCAGAAAAATGAAACTCCACTATCTTGGAATGAAACTGCGAGACTGAATTATGTGACTTAGATAATAAGTATCATACATATTTAATATAATTTGTAATTAATATTCTATAATATATCAAAGACATAGAACATAAAGACAAATCAACACTGCTATGCGAATCTTAATGTATTGAAAACAAAATAGTACTTTTGGTATTTAAATTTTAATAATATATTATATCTCTGATAATATTTCACTAATTTAAGAGGAATAACTTAGATAACAGTTTTCCAACTTTAATTTCTTTCAGAAATATAAAGAAAATTAGTTACTTCGAGAAACAGTAGCATAGAAAATAGAAGTAGAGATATCCAAAAATGGTACTGTTATATATTTTATTCTATTCTATTTTGTTACAGAGAAGTTTTTTGTCGAATAAGGGTAAGAATTTAAAATAGTAATTGTAATTATGACCTTAAAATGAAAATAATATAAAAACGAAAAGAATTCCTTGAAAATCTCTTTTATTTTAATTGATAAAATCTTTTAAAAAATTTGTTTTTAAAAATTTCTTTAAAATTTCTTTAAGAAATTTGTTTTTAAAAATCTCTTTAAAATTTCTGTAAAAAATTTGTTTTAAAAATTTCTTTAAAATTTCTTTAAAAAATTTGTTTTAAAAAATTTCTTTCAAACTATGATATATTAACAACTGTAAAAGAAAATTATATAATCATTGATTTAAAGTGGAAGGGCTAAAACAGGAGCAAATTCTTAATGGAATGGTGGGAACAGCAATGCGATTTAGACACGTCGTAGCAGTGGTATACAAATTAGAAAATACACGTGATATTAACCCTTGTGCGGGTGGTATTCTTAACCATTTATACATAGCTACAGCTGCTCACTGCTTTTTCGATAAAATTAGGGGAAAATTAATGGAACAAAAGTTTTTTATTGTTGTCTCTACAATAAATATATGGTCTCCAATATTCTCGACAAAAAAAATACAAGTAGATTTGTTGATTATTCCAAAATATTACCAGCCTACTCAGCTCGATACATATTCCACAAAAGGTGATTTAGCTATAGTTAAGGTAAATTTTTCAAAATATTATCAGTCAGATATTTTAAACTATTACAAAAGATAATTTGATATTGGAATTTTAATCTTTTTTTTGTTCTGTATTTGCATTATTATAAAATTTATGCTTATATTGTTTTTATTATATTATTGTATTTAGTTTTATCAAAAGCATGTAGTTTATTCAATTATATTATTAAAGGACAGAAATTATCATAACAGATAATTTAATAAGTTAATATAAGTACTTTGTTCTATGAAGCGTAAAAAAAATTTTCGATCAATGAGAATTGGATGAAATAGAACAAATTGATTTTCCGGATTTTTTCACAATGCTTGGTCGACTAGTATTGTTGGTATTATCAAATGTTTTATTTAAAAAATATAATGAAGAAAATCAATTGTAATAGTTAAAATGACAATACATAAAGGAATATTCTCTTTATGTACCTCTGGCACTCTAGAACATTTTGCTAACGAGAAATTCATTTGAGTTTTATTTGTATGGAAATTTTTCTATAGTACATTATTAGCATTGAATATCTGTAGCTTGATCTAATCATTTGTTTGCAACATTTTGAAAGGATTTTGAATCATTATTTTATAAGTATGTGTAGTATGACTTAACATAGAATTCATTTCGGTAACACATTAATCATTATATAAAATTTAAATTCAAGTTACATTTGTCAGCTTTCGCAAAAATGTTGGGATTTTTAGAATTAAATATTTTTTAAGAACTTTTCCCCCAATCTATATATTTTTTCTTAACTTAAGAAAGCATTTATTCATTATACAATATTGTAACTTTATATATATAATCTGTCTAATTTGCAAGCACAAATTAAAAACGCACATATTTTATTAGCTAAACATCAAAGGAGAATGACTAATTAATAAAATTACACATTTATTGAAGATTTTTATTCGGATAATCTAAATGATTTTGATAAAAATTCTAAAAAGCATAGACTATCCGAAATGTTACAATTACGAAAACATAAACGATAGAATTATTAAAAAATGATAACTTGCTTCTCAGCACAATTTCTACAGTATAAAAACTATATTATATTTATACATGTATATAGAGTCGTTTTATAAAAGTCTTGATGCTAGATATAATAGAATCGAATTCTAAATTTATGAACTTATATCTTTTGTTGAGTTGGAGTATAAAACATTGGTAAATTTCGAATTTAGCATTTTATCATTGTAAGTTTAGCATTAGTATTTATTATTTTATATCTAATTATCGACATTTTATTGATTAATTATATGTTTTGGAGTATAGGACTTTATGAGTTCAATAATACTAGTTGACGAAACGTTAACTAGTATTATCTAAAAACTTTAATATTATTTTAACATGTTTCACAAAGTATATAGAAATGTCAATTAATTATATTGGCTGTACAAGTATATTTCCAGCGTTTTTCAAAAAATGGCCGTCACCAGTGTATCCCGGTTAGAAATATCAGATCTCATGTGTTTTTGCAGGTTGTGTATCTGCCAACAACTTTCCAGCATTATATTTGAGCATTTCTTTCGGAGTCGCTTATTTTGTGGAGCAAAATCATGGCAAGTTTTCGGCCAAATAAACGTTTATTTGTGAGAAACGATGCCTCTATTCTTTCAAATGAGCAAATTTGCGGCTGAGATCTATCGTTTCGTATTGGTGAATCAACGTGTCGCGATTGATCCAAATGGTTCAAAAATGGTGTTTTTGAAGTTGAAGACAAATATCGCTCCAGAAAGCTGAAAAGTTTTGTATACGAAAAATTAGACGCTTTTCTGGATAAGAATCCGTGTCAGATTCATGACGAACTTGATATATCATTGAGCGTTACGCAACAAGCCGTTTCCCTACGTCTAAATTTGCGATTGCCTGAAAACCTATTTCTCTGTGGATCAAAAGTATGTCGCATATTTTGAATTTCTTTCGACTAGTCAAACCAATAAAGGATCACTGTGTCGAAAGCGACCTCTTCGTTTAAAGCGAGCATCACAGGAAAAAGGGCCAGAGTATGAGAGCAGGCATGAGTTCATCATTTTTCGTCACGAAAACGCTCCACCACATGTTACGAGTTCGGTCAACGACTGTTTGGAGAATAATAGATGGGGAATTCTGCCTCACCCTCCGTATAGTTCAGACTCGGAACCATCTGACTACCACTTGATTCGATCAATAAAGATCGCTCTTAGAGCGATCACTTCAGTTCAGTACAGAGAATCAAAAATTGGCTCAAAACGTTCTTGATCTCGAAAAACGAAAAAAATTTTGGGTCTGAAATTTATAAATTGCCAGAAAGATGGAAAAAAGGTTATAGATTCGGATGTATGGTGCTTATAGTACAGAATATGTAACCATGATATTATAAAACCTTACATTTAAAAAAACGCTGGAAACTTACTTGTACACCTAATAATTTTTTTTAAATAATAAATTTTTAATAACTATTAAAACGAAAATATAATTAATAAATTCATTAACGACAAACATTGCAAATTATTGCAAAAACATTTGTATACTAGACAATATCAAAAAAATTTACCATTTCAAGATTATCTTGGGTCTGATGTTCTGATAGGTCCACCTTTCGATCGACGCCGCATTGCCAATTAAAAAATGCGATTTCATAAATCAAGTGAACTCTTAGATAAATTAATACACATAGTTTAGTTAGAATCAGATACTAAACACACATTAATTATAATCAAAAAAACAAACATATCGTTCTTAAGAGAAAAAATTTATGTACAGCGAATGATTCCTAACGTAAATTACATTTTTTATAAATGATATTTTATAAATAATGAAATAATTATATCTGAAGCATATAAATTTACTTTGTGTCTATGAATTATTGTCAAATTGTTAATTTTTATTATAGAATTAGCAGTGCTACATACGATTTTACTCATCGAGGTCCAAATAGAAGCACTCGTTTATTCAACTTGAAGTTAGTTCAACTCGATTATTCCAATTGTAACGTGATAATCAGAAGATGATTGGCCAGCTTTGGTCTAGATTGCGCAAGATAATTCCCGATTATCTAACAAACGATCCCTATAAAATCATAGAGTGTTAGGATCCAACGCTGTCTTATGCGGAGTACATTAGATTTGCTTACTTGCAATTAAGACTTTATTCTAATCAGACTAGCCATAAAAAGATATATATCAAATGTAAAAAGTATGATTAATTGGAATTCGGTAAACATTAGATATTAAAATTTTACTCTTTTACGTTAGGGAGCATTTTCCATAATGATCGATTAAGTTCCGTAATGATCGATTAAACTTTTAATGAATCTAAACCCAATCCACGATTCTTATTTAGTGTTCTAGCTTTAGTAAATAAAACGGAACGCTTCTGTGATTTTTATGTACAGAAGCTTCTACCTTTGATTTGTCATATCCTCAGACAGAGTCTGAGGAGTCTTACATGAATTATCAAACATCTTTCGACGTACGAGACACCTATTGTTGTAGTAATTAAATTTTCCATTTTCTTCAAAAAAATAATAACTAACATTTATGAGTACTACATTATTAATAAAAATAATATATTGAACTGGACGCTCAATTGAAAAATTAATATCTCAACAAAAAAATTTATTGAATAGAAATAAATGCACGTATATATTTCGACACATCCAATGAAGAATAGCACAATTCATTTCATTATGTAAAGTTACGCAATTAATGATTTGAGGCAAAAAGTTAAAACAACTCAAGACTATTGTATTAGTATTCTCTACCAATAAATGGAACGTATTAGTCATCAATATAAAATTAAAAATTTTGCGCGTTCTCTCTGCAAAAATAGGAAATATATTAGTTTTTATTGTGCCAACTTGAATTTAAATTGATATTATTAATCCATCGTTTTATCGTTTACATAATATTGAAGAGATAAGATATTAGAGTTTTAAAAATCATAGAAATTTAAAAGAAATCAATTAACACATTCAATTTGGACCCTGATTTTATAGATTACTGTTACATTGTAAAGGAAGCTTTTATGATTTTATAAATATAATTTCGATCTGAATTCTTTCATTCAGAATTTGCATCTTCCCATTTCATCGAGCTTGTACCTATCGTATCATTGGTACACTTACTTATTATTAGATTATTTTCGATCTTAAAAAGCTCCTGTTCGTTGAAACAGCTGTTGGTAGATAAACCTTTATTTTACGTGAAAGAAACCAGATTTTATTTTACTTACCATCTTAATTGTAATGTTATAAAAATAAATACATATTTCTCACGACATAAATTAATTTTATATGATTATTTGATATATGTATAGTATATGCGTAAGAACAGTTTCTTAATTAAATACTTGAATATTGTTTCATGTGAGCAAGTTATAGACTTGAACTAATACGTTCCTGAATGCTCACTCCGATCGCAATATAAGTTACGTACGATGGGATAATTCAGTTTTTAGAAATAAGTAAAAACTCAAGAATATATAAATTAATAACATTATATTCAAAACGTGAAGATACACTATGTACAAGATATGTTTACAGCGGCACAAATATTGAGGCTAGATGTATTGTTTGATCGAACACTTAAAAGAATCTGATCTGGCTTCGACAGTGAAGATTACATTATACCTCGGTTTTTCTTGCAACGGTAAATAGGGAAAATACAGTAGGGATGGTATAGGGTATACAGCGCGACGGGTGACGCGCCGGCGCCGCACCGTCACTTACTGTAATCCATACAGGTAGTGAGATGTATATCTAATATGTTTTTAATTATACGCGATTTATTATATTCGGCGTGCTACATATATATTCATTGTATTACATGTATTCCCAACTCTTGTCCTGATTTGTACATTAACCGTTTAAAATAGAATACGATAATATAACTTTATTGTATTGTCCAAACA
The DNA here is from genome assembly GCA_018907035.1 of Sycobia sp. Sy_11. Lineage (NCBI taxonomy): Eukaryota > Metazoa > Arthropoda > Insecta > Hymenoptera > Epichrysomallidae > Sycobia > Sycobia sp. Sy_11. Next base: position 3,262,352 of record JACCIC010000046.1, read on the forward strand.
AATATAATATTTGTAATTATCTCACAATTTAGCTCTCAAAAAGCTTAGGTAATTTAACTGGCTATCACCCAACTTTAAGACCACTTTCATTACCAATGCCTAAATATAAATTGAGATATGTAAAAGAATTCACCGTAAGTAGTTTTGGATGGCATAAGTTTCTTCCTTCTTCAAATGATGAACTATTTCCAATTGGAGTGACTGACGGAAAATTACGATACGCTCAAGCTAAAATTTTGTCTGATGAGGCATGCCATATCGCAATTGGAGATCAAATTGCAGAAGGCAACATGTGCGCTAGAGTACAGCAAAAACTTGAACCCCATCCACCAAAGGGAATTTGTCAGGTAAGAATAAATTGTCAAAATTGTAACAGTAAATTAGAAAATATTCTTCAATCATGCACTAAATTTTTAAAAATAAAAAAGATTTATTTTTTATTATTTATTAATAATAATAGTATTTCTATTCAAAGTTATTTAGAGAAGTTGAAATTATAAAAATATGTTTGGATAGAAACCTCAATGATACTATTTAAATGCTGTATTTTATATTATTTTATGATTAAATTATTAATATGTTAATAAATTATTAATTTACGATTAAATATTAATGAAAATAAAAATACATACATATATTAATAATTAAATAATATAGTTTCAATACAAGCATACCTAAATAGATAAATATTTAATTATAATTGATCTGTACAAATTATTTCATTAATATAATAAGGCATAGATTTAAATAAAATATAATTTGTAATTGTATTACTATAATTATTAAATTAAGTTACTAATTGTCTTATTTCATATCCCACTGATACAATATAATTTAATTATTAAATAAATACTTAAATTGTCACTACTTTTATGAAATATATGAGAGCATACTCATTTACATTATTTATTTGTACTACGTTTTAACTGTGTAATATTTGACAAAAGAATATCATCTTAAATAATAAAGAAGTACAAAAACACCCTGTCACATACTTTTAACATATACATTTATGTATATCTTTTGAAAGCAAACTAAGTGCAGGTAGACAAATAAAGATCTTCACTATATGATTCCAACCGTAGTGTTTTAAATCAACTGGCTCAAAGTTTATAATTTTTAAACATTGCTGCTGGCATTTTCAAGTATAAATTAATAAATATTTTTTTATTGGTCTTACAGTCCAATCAATTCCATCCAAAAATAAAATAAAATAAGAAATAAAAAATAAAAAATAATAAAAATAAAATAAAAAAAAAAATAAAAAAAAAATAATAAAAATAAAAAAAAAATAAAAAAAAATAAAAATTAAAAATAAAAATCAATTCAATTATTTTCAAGTATATCTCACTTTTTTGGAAAAAGTTTGAATATTCATTTATTTGAAAGAAAATTTTGATGTAATTTTTGAAAAACGAAAAACGATAATATTTCACAGGGTGACGGTGGTGCTCCGCTTGTTCATGAAACCATACTTCAAGGCATAGCAGTCAGTGGTTTTATAGATTGTGATGAAAGAGGGATGCCCGGAATTTATATAAATACTACGTATTATAGAAACTTCATCAATGCTTCTGCATCAGGACAAATAACTTCGGAGATGCGTATATTTAAACTCACAGAAATTAGTCAAAATCAATACAAATTTGAACGATTCAATTCATCTATAGAAGAGTCAACTATTGCTAATAGAAATCCATGATATAAAAAATTATTTCAAGTATTATTTATTTAATTTATCTGAATATATCATACATTTATATTTTTTTTACTAGGATTTATTAGAACAATTTGTTCTATTTTGTCTGCGCACTCTATAAACCATTTATTTAAGAAAATAATTATTACATTGTTAACGTCTAATTTTATAATTATTTGACTTACTCTTTTATATTACTTAATAGAACATTTGATCTATAATAAGAAATATCTTATATTAAACAGACGTAGGCGATCATATATAATGATTTCATGCAAATATACATCATTCAAATATTTCAATATTTCAAGTTTCTATCTAATACAATTTCAAATATTTCAAGTTTCTAGCTAATACAATTGTATTAATGTTAGTTGTGAGGTGAACATCAATATAATTTAAAATCGTAGAAATTATATATACGCAGTCGAAAGCATCAACAGCGAGAAACTATGCAAACTTGATATAAAACTTGATAAGATAAAAACTTGAGAAGTAAAGACCGAACAAACGGAAAAACCTTGCCAAAGTATGCATATATCGAATGGTCACAATTTATAAATTTCACTTGCGAAAATATGCTCGACGTATCCCTACTTCGGACTAGATGCTAGTCAGTATTATTAATGATACCCTTCTGAAGGTAATACTCGCCAGATCTCTGTTAGATTTCCCTACGATTATCTAATAATCTTCTGATAATAATTGTTACTTTCGCGGTTCTATTCAGATTTCCTTAACTTTTTCTGCTGTTAGAATGAAAGAAAGTTGTCTATCATCGAAATTTTATAAGTAGGAAAACTAAGGAAATGATTAGGTTTTCTATCTTGAATCTAGTCATATTCTCTTAACCTTTATCATTTACTTGAATATTATATATTTACACACACATACACACACCCACACACACACACACACACACACTATACCTCTATAACTATCGTCCGAATATGAAACACTCGGTAGAAGTCGGCTTCGAGCCACTTAGACATTTTTTTTACCGACCAAACTGGAAAGTACAATTTTCCCCGTAGAAGCCGTATGTAATATGTATATATATTGTATAAAATAATCTGCGAAATATCAACCTTTTGATGTGAAGAAGAGAACAGAAATCGATTAGATTATTATCTCGGGGAAGCCCAGAAGGAGAATATATACACACACACACACACACACACACACACACACACACACACACACACACACACACACACAAACACACACACACACAAAGATGCATACATTTAAACAGAAGATCTTTCCAATATGGTAAAGAATATAAAAAATAGATTTATTACATTATGTTTGACCTTGTGTTTATAAAATATTTTACTTATGATGTTAAATGATCTACGCTCATAAGCAAAGTATAGTATCGTAATAGCATATTGCGTTTTAGCATAATGAATAATGCATTAGTTCGATACTCATCGGAGGTCCACATTGTTTTCATTGAAATAAAAAATATATATATATATATATATATATATATATATATATATGATAACATATATATAACATATATGTTCAGCAGAGGTGTTTAAAATTAAAATTTACAATAATTAGTGTATAAAAAATATAGTAATAATTATTAATTGTTAATTATAAATCGTATACGTAAGAATACATATAGAAAGTAACTTATAACTTCTAATTAAATAGTATGCTCTACCTAAATACGTAAATGTAATTTTTTATTTTAAATAAATAAAAATTAAAAGAGCTAAAAAATGATTTGCTGAATTGAGGAAAGAAAATTTAAAACAATATATAAATTGTATTAATTTCTAAATTTTCTGACTAGATTCTGTGTTTCTAAGTAGGTATACCCAACAAAATCTAAGCTCATTCCCTAACTGAAATGGCTATAAAAGTAGGAGAAATCGCAACTATGATCAGACTAGATTTACTTTATCTATCCGAACATTAAATAAGGAAAACTCATCCAATAACGAGTTAGATTCGTGAATGAATGTCTATGTGGATTTATTTGTGTATATAGCATCATAGTACGTATTGTAGGATATACCGGAAATAATAAGTATAAATATGTTTGAAATATAGTTCATAAAGTATTTGAGCAATAATAGCGGTTAGCAGTTTTGGTTGGTAGCCTGAAATACACAAGAGGGGTAAAGAGATAAGGCAAAAACATAATAGGGAAGATTAAAAGAGGTTAGTATTAATGAATAATTCGGATACATCAGTAATATTATTTGCTGTTTGCTAATATACTCAATTAATATTACATAAATTAATGGAGTATATTAGCTAAGCATTATAAATAGTAAGATCATAATTTTAAAAAGCTGGCGATCATTATCTAATAAATTACTGGCACTAGTGTCAATTTGTTCCGTTTAGTTTGAACATTGAATAGTTCATTAAAGTTTTTCGTGTTTTCATGACTAATACCCGGAGTCGTAACATTATCTTAGTAGACTACGCTCGCACATACCAACACAAACTCTATCTAGTTTCCGCAACTCGTACACACAGGTTATCTCAAATTAAAAAAGGTTCATACATCATATCCTATTCGTGGTTTTTGTTGTTTTTTTGTTATAATCATTTAAGCAATGAACGGAGTTATAGAGGAATAATAGGATGTACGAAGATTTTTTTCATTCTCTAATATATCAAAAGAATACAGAGTCGTAAATGTTTTGAACCACTCATCTTTTGACGTTTTTTGTTTCTATTGTCTATATGTCTATATACGTTGCACTGTTCTAATTATGTATATAGACTACATGTATATCGAGAGATTGTTATAAGCCTATATTAATGATTAATTCATATTTTAATTCAGTTTTGAATAACATTTAAATGCTTTATATTTATGAAAAAATAACTGTGCTTATAAACATACTCTGTACATCGAAATCATCACAAAAAACACGTTAAAATTTTAGATTGAATGATAGAAAAAGGAAATATATAGACCGGGTATTATATACTCAGTATACAACATACTCATATATACAATTTCGTTTTTTTTCTCAAAACTAGTAATGCAAGCAGTTGTTAACAGAGGCGTATAGAAATATTATCTAATAATGTGAGGTCTCGACATATGAGTGACGATTTTACTGAATCTCGAACGAGGATTCTCTGATTACCTTTAAAATGAGCACGCTAATCTAGTATTCTATTATTCTCACGATGTGGTGCTTTTTTTATTGAAAATAAGTACTTATATCTAATTAAGGAAAAACAATAATATTTTAATGAAGCAGCTTTGAATCAACCAATGTAGGAAAATTTCTAGTTATTAATTATTTAATTTATCTGCCTTCACATGCGTTAATGTGTGATTACCTACCTTCTTTCGTTATTTTTTCTTTGATTAGGGTACGAAAAAAATCATTTGGTTTCATAAATTTGTAAGTCAGAAAGAGATCTTAAAAGCGAGAAAGTGTTAGATTTAAAATTTTTTTTTAAAAGTGCTTATTTTTGAGACAAATTTATCTTAGAGATAATGAAGCTCAACTAAATCCAAATACCAAATATTATATTTTGGCCTGCTCTGTTTCTTACATTAATCAAGAAGTTCAATAAATTTGAAATAAGGACATCTAATGAAAGAAAATAAATAAAGATTGGTTTTATAAATCGAAATAACTGTCAAATTTTCTGAATCAACTTTATTCTGTTCAATTATCTCAGCTTATTTGCCACATAATATTTATGAAGAACAAACTATTCTCCATTATTTTTAATGTCAATTAATTTATGAATACAATTTTATTAATTCTATGAATTTCATTTGAATTCCATGCATTATTTTACAAAATTATCAGTAATCGTTCCATGATAAAAAAATGAGAACGAAAAAAAATAAATATAATTATTCAGCATTTTGTATCAAGCAAAACTATAAGGTCACCATAAATTAAATTTCATATATATATATATGTTTTCAGTAACTAAAGAAAGACTCAGATAAAAACATATTTTTATCAATCTAACCTTGTTTAAAAATATATAATGTTAAGAAACTATGTTGCTTTAAAAATTAGTAATATTTAAAACTGAGGCAGGAAATTAGAAAAATGAAAGTGTTATATTATTTGTTATTTGTTCTTTTAACGATGAATTTTTCATTCATTAAGGGTAAGAAATATAACTTTAAAATATTAAGTGAATGTTCCTTCTTATAAATAAGTTTAAAGCTAGATATTTTTATTTTAGTTATTAATTTTTTATTTTAGTAATAGAAGCTTCGTTTGAATTGTATTAGAATTATAACAAAAACATACTTAATAAGCAGTAGAAGTTTATTATTTGATAAATGTTAGTTATTGTAACTGTCAATAACTTCATTAATAGAGCATATCCATTTTCACATAATATTTTTCCGATTTGTGATAGATATTATCTGTGGTAAAATGTAAAGAATTATGATGATGATAGTTATATATGACGTTAAGGTTAAAGGTTAAGATTACCTTTTTATTATAATATTATAATATTTTTATTATTTTATTATAATATTTATTATATTTTTGCACAAAAATTCAAAACAGTATCTGCAATTTCTTAACTTTTAACATGTTTATTTATATAGAAATAATTCCTATTTGGGACATATTTCTATAAAATTTTTAATTTTTTAAAACTATAATAAATTGTTTTTGGATCCAATTTTGACTGTAACTCACAATTCTCGCTGAAGTAGGCGCATTAACTTCTTTAAAAATAATATATACAATTTCTCCGATTAATATCATTCACGTTAATTAATATCATTAATATCATTATCACGATTAATATCTTTCCTTTTAAAGCCGCACTATTAAGTAAATCACACCAGATCAAGTTACATAATTTTTCTATAATTTACTTCGTCAACTTAAGATTGTATGACTAATTCAATACTATTTCAAAATTCCATTTTTTAAAATTTAAATATGGTGTTATATTACATATAAAAAGTATGATTTTTTCTTCCGACACAATATCTTGGACTTTTTTAGACAAAAATTATAACCTATAAATCTCGTATTCAATATGTCGTAAACTTTTAACTTTTTGATATAATTACTGATTTCTACGGAATAGTCGTGTGTAAAGTTAAAACGAGATTATTTTAACGATTTGCTGGAAAAACAAAGTAACTTTTTAGTTAACTTATTACAAAATTTATGTAACGTGTTTAATATTAGTAAAGTCGTGTTCATGTTTTCTGAATTTTCTACATATATATATAATCAAAGTCGTTATTATCTACTGCGTCTGCATTTGAATCAGTATTTAACATAGACATTTAATTGAAATCGTGACAACTAAAACTAATAATTTATTTAATATATCAGCCGGAAGAACAAATCTCCAAGGGCTGAACTGAGTCAATGTTGAAGCTGTTTCTGTGCAAGATGTTATCACTTTTTTGCCATGACATTTCTCTTGTTTGTAAATAATACTGCGAGAAAGATAGCATATGAAGGAAATTCTATTAATAAATAAATGTTTCAAAAATTTAGGTAGCAGATGACGATTTGTTGTTTCAATATGTTTTGATCTATTTTAATAGTACAGTATTCAAGCATTAGGTAACTGTTATAAACACTATAAAATACAACAAATACAAGTTACAATACAGTATTCTCTTCGAACAAAATTAATGATGTTTTCTAAGACATATTTTTCTCTTACATTTTAAAAATTATACGTAGTTAAAAAATTTATTTCAATTATGTTATATAGCGTAAGTTACCTTTAATTTGAATTTATTTAATTTTATTATACTATCACATAATTAGGTCAAACTAAAAATTATAATTACTTAAGGGCAGACATGACCGTCTAATCCAACTATACTTATTTAATTGTCTAAAACCTAAACTCATTAAATTGTTTTGAATGAAAGAAATTCTTATTACGTTTAATATTTTTTAAAATAACATTATTTGATTTAACAATTGAAAAAAAGTTGAAGTACATAATTTAAAAGAAAAGTGAGCTAATAAGTTAAATAGAAGGTACGTTAACATTAGAAATTTAAGATGTTTATGTACTGTAAGAATCCTTTTTGTGAATAACTTCATATTTTTTCTTAATATTTCTATACAAATCTGTAATAGAGATTATATGATAAATGCTTATATATAATTGAAGGACTTAGAAGAGAAGAAATTATTAATGGAATGACAGCTTCACCAACGTCCTTCAAATATCTGGTAGCAATAATATATAAAGTAAAGAATGAGCAAAATGTTAATCCCTGTGCGGGTGGAATACTTAACAATATGCATGTAGCTACAGTTGCTCATTGCTTTTATAATAAATCATCGGGGGCATTGATGGAACAACAATTTTTTGTTATGACTTCTACAAAAAATGTCTGGACTCCCAAAGCGTCCACTAGGTCTATTCAAGTAGATATGATAATTATTCCGAATTATTATAAACCTGATGAAATCGTAGATACATATACTACAAAAGGAGATTTAGCTGTAGTAAAGGTACGTTCGTAATAAACGTATTCATAAAGTGAAAATGATTATATATTATTTTATAATTATAAGATTCCCTACAATTAAAATTTTTATGCTCTGTGTTCAATTTATATTTGCATCACTTTTAAAGAATTTTTATATATTTTAATCCACTAGATAAAAGAAATACGCATCTGTTTCAAAGATGCATCATTTTTCCTAATCCACAAAATACATAATTGTATAAAAGGATTTCAGTAAAAGGATGTTTATATTCTCCTATTTTAGCTATCTGAATCTTTAGGGCATCTAACCGATTATCACCCGGTGTTAAGACATCTAAATTTACCTGGACATGCAGAAGCACTCTTTAGATATGAAAATCTCGAATTTCAAGTAGCTAGTTATGGATGGCATAAGTTTGAAGAATCTTTCAGTGATGAGCTTTTTCCAACCGGAGTAACTGACGGAAATTTACGATATGCAAAAGCGAAGATTATGAAATTTGATGCATGCGTTTCATCAGTAGGAATAAACCTTGCGGATGGTAATCTCTGTGCCCAAATAGAACAACCACCCGCGCCCCAACCGCCTAGAGGACTCTGTATGGTAAATAACCTTGTAATTAATTTATATTTCCCGCATTTACATCTATTTTAGTTCAATTAGAAATAAATATTTTCATGGCATTACTCTAAAAGCGAATTTCAACAATAGAGTATCTAAATCTATGAATTCTTACATAAATATAATATTTTGCTTATATAGCTATCTAATTTTCTATAGCTATTTATTATTTTTTACGGGCATCGATCCAAAAATCTAGTTTCCCAATCCGTTCACAGTCCGCAAAAAGAATCTCATGGTGATATTATCAATATAAAATTTATATAGTATGAATGACTATAAAGTAGCTGAAACTTTATATAAATTTATATTTTATATTATATATTTATATAAAATTTAAGAAAAATACTAATACAGTTGTAGAACTTAAATTATCAATACAAAATTGGCATCAATATTACATTTAAAAATTAAAAGACAGTCCATTTGGTCAAGTACATTAAAATAAATGTCTACGTTTTACAATACGCGGTGTGTTCAAATAAAGTTCAAGGTTATTTTGCAAATATCGAGGGCTACATCCCTTAGATTATTGATTCTCACGGTTTTAGCTCTATAGTATTATTTGTTTGAGGTCTACAAAGTTATAAGTGTTTCGTAAACTCGACGATTTTCTTTTACCAAGAAAAATGGAGCAAAATGTTGGCATTAAATTTTGTGTCAAAAATGAAAATGAGTGCTCTAAAACTCAAAAATAGTGTTGACAGTTGCATACGGGAAGTCTACTTTGAGAAAAAAAAATGCGTATAAGTGATACAAGCTGTTCCAAGAAGGCCGGAAGGATGTCGAAGACGAACCTCGCCACGTCCTAGCATGACAGCAACAGATGAAAACGTTCAAGTAGTAAAAGATATTGTATTAAAATATCGTCGAATGACTAAGACAGAGAAGTTGCTGAAGATATTGACATATCGGTTAGCTCATGCCATGCTATTATTTCGGATGATTTGAGGCACGTGTCAGCAAAATTTGTTCCAAAACTGCTTAATTTTGATCTAAAAAACCGTTGCATGACCATAACTCAGGAGATGTTGATTGAAATCAATAGTACTGTTGATTTTATTAAAACGTTAAAACTAGTGATGAATCATGGGGTATATGGTTATGACGCCTAAACTAGAGCCCAATCGTCCCAATGAAAGAACCCAGAAGAACCAAGATTGAAGAAAGGAAACCAGAGCCTCCATATTCACTAGATTTGGCACCCAGTGATTTTTCTTTTCCCAAAACTGAAAAGACCCATGAAAGGACATCGATTTTCAACGTTGAGGAGATAAAAACAGTATCGCTGAAAGAACTCGAGGCTATACCAAAAAATGATTATCAGAAGTGCTTCGATGATTGGAATAAGTGTTGGCACAAGTGTATTATATCTGAGGGGGGTTACTTTGAAGGGTACAATATAAGTATTGATTTATATATAAATATTTTTTGAGAAAATCAAAAGATCACCTTATTATTTGAACGCACCTAGTATACCTCCAAAAAATGCCTTAAACGTAATTGAATGAGCGATTTAGGTCAATATATTGTGCTATGAGGGGCAAATTCATGATATTAATTCTGTAGACTATTTTGAAGACATAAAGTTTATTTGTTGAATGATTTAATTTTAAGATGATAAAGTTTTAGATTTAAGATTCAATTAAATTACACATATTTGGATTTGTCGATCAGTAGTCTCATAGAAATAATTTTTTACAGTTCGACAGCGGAGCCCCACTCGTCTATCAAAACGTTCTTAAAGGCTTAGCAATTAATGGTTTCTTAGATTGTGATGAATCCAAAATGCCGGCTATTTATATAAATGTTACACATTATCACGACTTCATATATGATGCTTTAATAGGTATCATGACTACAGAAATGTTGATTTTTGAACTAAAACAGAATCGTCGTGGTCAATACCACTTTCAAGAATATGTACGAATGCCAAGTCAGCGTACAATATTTGTATCTTATTAATTTAACTAGACTTTAAAAGTAAGCTTTTCAAACAAAAGTAATGGAGTATCTTTTATCTTCTACTTTATGATTCTTCGATTTATATTATTAGAGAGTTACAAATTTTTTTTTATCAATTCAATCATCATTTATTTTTTATTATTTTTTAAATAACCTTTACTCTATTAATATGGTTCGACTTAACCTTTCAACATATAAAACTTGCTTGCGAATAGTTTTTAAACATACATGTTACCAAAATAACAGAAATACTCCAGTAGCAAGTATATATTGAAAGTTTAGTCAACTACTTATGCAATTCTGTATTAAGTTAAAAGTTATCTAGTCGCCTATAACTTTAGCTACATTGAAAACACTATGGCATCGGAAAATAGAAGCTTGATACAAAATAATTCTCAGTCACAATTCTCTGATTATGGAAAAATCTCTCCAATTCTAACAGTAAATAATCTAAGTCAAGATTAAAAACGATGATAGACATAACATAATTCATAACATTACGCTATAAAAATTAAATAGATGATGCAGTAATTACAGACTCGATTAAAGGGCTAACTTTACTTGACTACATAGACGGTCTGGTGAAATTGACTGACATGAACAATATAAAGTTAATTTCTAACATTTCTGGCGGCAGAAATGTTTAAACATTTAAGCAGTAAATAATCTTTAGAAAAAATAAAAATTAAAAAGTCAACATAAAAATTATGTTAATTATTATAGAAAACGTTATATTAAGTTAATGAAGAATAGCTAAAGCGTAGTTATATCGGTTAGCCGTACTATACCAAATGAAACGGTTGTAGAAACTTTGAAAAACAGAGAAGTACCTGTTTTATCCTTAATTAATCAGATTCACCGTGGACTAACTAAGCCAAAGCGGTAAAATATTTTGTTTTTCAGATGACTATGTTAAATTAATGACGTAAAAGATTAATTGAAAGTAATATTGTTATTGCATGACAATACAACATACTGGTATAAATTCAACACCATACTGTCTATAAACAAACTAGACACATAGCCAAGATATCCGATAGCTATTAACATTTCTCAGAATTCTACGAAAAAGTGGTTTAATGAAAATTCCATAATGAAAAAATTTAAAACATGAGAATTATCGAAAAATTGACAAAACGAAAAGCAAGCCAATAAGAGAGTATTCTCTAATCATCTTTCAAAAAATCTATTGAAATTCTGGATGACGTGTTTGATAAAAAATAACAATAAAACAAGACAAAAGTTCAGGTATTTCAAATTATTGAAGAAAATGAGGACTAAAAATATGAAATGAAAAATCGTTAAACTGACAACAAATCCACATTCGAAAATGAATTGAAGTTTATATAAAAAGAAGAAAAAAAGTAGAAGATAAAATATTCAAAGACTATATACAAAATTATCAGGCAAGAACGTTTTATGGTATTTATTCAAAAAAGCTACGAAAATAGTATATTATAACGGAAGCAGAGAAATTAATATGAGACACTAATTACTAATAAAACTAATTGACGATGTGTGCCTAATAAAATACAAATAAAAAATTTTTGGCTAAGTAAAATAAAAACCAAGTGATAACAGAGACACTAACAGAGATAGTGAAAACATAAATGCGGTATATTTTTACTATATACTCTTCATTCGCAGTATACTAAAAAAACAAATAAAAACTGAAAACAATAAAATGAAAATTGCATGTTTTGATGAATGATTTGATGAATCATTGCATGAAAAAGTAATGTTAATATTTTTCTATGGAATGCGAGAAGCATAAGTCAATGAAAAAACTTACTAAAATTTCAGATGGTATTGGTATTTTTGTATGAACTGAATCTTGGTTCTGAACAAACAAAAGTTTGACATGCCTGGCTATAATATTATTTGAAAACACAGACCTGTCTGTCAAAAAGGTAGAATCTTTAAGACTGCTTAATCAATAGAAATATCTAATATCAAAATAATAACGTGGAAATAATGGAACTATATATCCAAAATAGTTCACTACAATTAAATATTGTCGTATGCTATAAACCCCAGAGATGAACTCTATTTAAAGTAGAATCCAACCTGTTCAGGAGTATTGAAGTAAACATTCGCCGAATACAATTGGCCGACTTCAATGCCCAGCATACCTTTTGGAATTGTGCATAATGCGATATGACTATCACAATGCTTTTAAACGCAAATAAATCAAAATGTAATATGTATATAAACAATACTGATTCATATACTCATATAAAATTATTAACTATTAAGCCTATTCGTACAAATTCGTATGCCGTTCTGGAATCGCTTGAAAATCAATAACTAAATTCTCTAAGAGAAGAATATTGCAACAAATCTACAAATATGAAACATTTGGTAACTTAAAAAATTCGAAGCCTATTTACTAATTTTTTGATACAGTTATCGATGATGAGAGAAAAGACAAAATGGTCTTGTTTTTAATAATCAATAAATTAAATTAAAGTAACTGAACGAGACCATTACTTCATTATTTCAAAAATAGTCATAATTTGAAGTAAATTTGAAGTAAATTTTAAAATAAATATTAGTAACCATATCTATATCCAGTTCTAATTTCCTAATATACTTCTTCATACTGTTCAAATCTATTTAATTGGAATTGTAAAGCCGAGACATAAAATTATTTTGAAATTCTGTAATTTTGTCGGACCTATCAACTTACTTCGTGACAAATATAAGTTTCTCTTGATTTATTTGAGTTTTTTATATGTTTAAACTCTGACAAATCCAATATTATAATTCTGTACTAAAATAATTTAAAGAAAATTAGATTTTGCTGTTCTAAAATTTCCTATATATCAGTCGTGCCATTAAGAACGTTGTGTAATCGGAGTACAGAAATTAAATGAATTTATAATAAAATAAATCAAAATTTCTAACGTATTCTCTTGATTAGTATATAATAATAAACCTTCTATATTCTGTAACAAACGTTCTGCAATCTATTTGTAAAACTCACAAGGCAGTCAATTCAGCCAATAACTTGAACTATTAATACTGGACTACTGTACGTGAATAGCAGCTGCTAAGAATCAGACAATAAGGAAGGAATCTGTGTAATATATTAGTAATAAAACTTAAAGAATACTTTTATAAATTGGTAAAACTTTTAAATATTTTTCTCGATCATATAGTCTTATTCTAATGAAAACCCGACTACCGTTTTACACGTAAGTAAATGTTACATCATAGTTTTTAAAATTTTTACAGATCTTAATATTTGCAAAAACTCTACATTTTTACTTATACCTACATTTCTATATGTTATTGGCTTCTCTTTATATAATATTAGAACAATATAATTATTACACATAACGTATTAAATTTACTTAAATTATTAAATTACGATTTTGATATATAACAACGAAATAATCTTGATGAATAAATATATTTATTATCTATAAATTGTATTTTTTAACCAAGAAATTATAGAATAATGGCTTATATGATCAAGTAATACAATATATGCGATGAATTATAAAAATTTATAGAAGCAGTATAATATGTATATAAAGTGAAAAACGAAACTAATTTTAACAACTTTTGTTAATCTATAGGCTGCCGGGATTTGAAAATTTTCGAAAGCCCGTTTGTCTATTAAAATGTGATTTTCGGTCATGCACAAAAAACGAAACTCAGACTAAGCCTTTGGCAGATCAGAGCACCATGCCTCCAGGCGTCATCCCGGCACAGTACTGTAATGCGCATGGTAATTTTGTTCTTTTCCTTAAGAGAGTTTGTATGATTTTTTAAGCTTCAAAAATGTTTCCCTATGGGTTTCTGTGGTTGCTGAATACGATTCTACAAACAAGCTTTCAAAATTCAAAATGGCGGATTCAAGATGGTGACCAATTGAAACATGAACTAAAATTGTTTTTTTTTAACTGATTATACTGGAAATAAGACATATAATTATCCACTAATTATTTCTTCGGTGCGAGCCTGATTTCAATGATTAACGAGAATTACTTTTGCCTCTCCAGTGATCCGAAGCTTTGCGTATGCGACGTGCTATTACAAGGCACCCTTGCCATCCTAGTAGCCGTATGCCTAGGGCGGAAAATTAAACTCGCGAGCCTGTATGGTAGACACATATGGTTTTCTAAGTTCTAAGCGAAATTCTAAATTCTAAGTAATAAGCGAAATTTGCTTGCGAATTTATTTTAATGATATTGTGCACTAATACGGCGACTTCAAATTTTGAATTACAGCTACATAGAAAATCATCCATGTAACTATTTTTTATAACAGTTTTTGACGCGCTCGGCATTGCTTCGCGAAATTGCTAGCATTCTGATTTTTTACATATATAACGCTATAAGGTAACGATTTTGCGCCAAATATCAGGCTTGTCATTTCATATGTGCGCGATTGTTTTGTTCAATCGCGGCCACGCCAAAGAAATCTCTGCGCACCGCGATCTATTTCTATCACGTTTACGCGCAAAAACGTGTGGCATATATCGACTTGAATAATAACGATAATATCGATTCTATCAAATACAACAATAAGTATACGCTACATAATCATCGGCTCCATCTCTTAAGTAATATAAAATATAAAATTACGTAATATAAATGTAAAGAATGTTAATTTTTATTATTTTCGAATGCGCATTAATTGAATCTGTAACACATAGTATGGTAATACTTCCAGTGAATCAGTTAAATTTCAAATTGACAGAAAATGTTTCTTTTTTGTTCATTTTTGAACGCAGTTATTCATACCTTGAATGAAAAGTTTGTAAAATTAAGATTTATTAACTTATAAGTTATGATATAAATACAAGTAGTGCGCACAGTTTTTTTTTAATTTGAAATTATAATATTTTATTAGCTTAAAAAAATTTTTACAAGGCATACTGACCCACTAGCCGAAATTTATATGAATGTCTCGTATTGTTAAGACATTATTGATTGTACTAGTCTAAGTCTATAAATTCAGATTTATATGTTCTTCAAATGAAACGCAATGCTGAAGGTCGATTCATGTTTTTGAAAAATACACCATTAATTCTACAACTAATGTGAAATAGAACTTGCCAATATTACGCATATTTATGTCGGCTTTTTTAATTTGACTAGATAGTAATTCCAAAGAAATTCGTAAAAAAATAATATGATTCGTAAGTATTAGATTTTGTTTGGGTTCTGACGTTAAGAAATATCAAATTATTATTATTTATTCAGATATTATATTCGGTACTTGATATAATTTTCATATTCAACAATATTTTCTTTTTAATTATCCATTTGATTATATTTAAGCTGTATGATCAGATCGTCCTTGGTTAAGTAAATTTTTCTGTCGGTATAATTATATTCATAACAATTTTATATATAGAACATTATTTTAGTACAACAACAGTTCTGTTTAAGCATGTAAATCTATACAGACAATATATGTAGTTTTCTAAAATAAATAAATATTGTTCACAAACCTTCATTTCTGCAATCTGAAATGCCTATACTATTAATTAATATATGCTGTACAAACCTTGATCTACAATAATAAATGAAGAACCTGTGATTCCGACGCATCGACACAATAACTTCGATACGAACGATAAGAAGGTTGCTTAAGAATTTGCATATTATAAAGTAAATATGTATTCGCAAGCTTAATGATTGTGGTATTAAGTCTCAGCAACCCTAAATATATACGTAAATGTCAGTTGCCAGACAGTAGAAATTCATAATAAATTGGTAGCATTTATAAATAGCTGAGAGGTACAATTATTCTGATAATTTATTGCATATTTACTCACGTGAAATTGCAGATAAATATGCAAAAGAATGCCGTATACCATCTACAACTTATTAAGATTAACACCTTTTTTATAAAAATACGAGAATTATTAAGCTATTTGATTAATTACAAGTCAACCATTCAACAAATTTGTTTGGATTTCGTAAACGATTTCGAATATTTCCAAGCGTGTTCGACGAAGACTGAAATAGACAGTGCCCAGGCGGTAATTAAAATCCGTAGGTCTGCCGATAAGCCCTGCTTTTCATGTGTTCAAGAGTACGTACACGTAGCAAATATGGACTCATTTTATTGCTTAATATTTTTATATATCTAAGCACTAGGAGCTACAATAGCCGCGAGCGAAAGTGTTGGAGTGTGTTCCGGTGTCATCTTTATTTTTACAACTGCTTGACTTGAACCGAGGATCTCCTCGACTTACAATCCGAAACTGTTGAGGAATCCTTTGGGACGACGAAGCATCAGCTCATTTTAGTCTTTCGTTTCTGTAAATTTAAACTCTCATGTATCGAGGAGAGATCTATTGGAAAGCTGGTCGACTCAAACGTTCCGTGTATTTATAGCGCTAGTACGTGTGATTGTATGCTATTTGTATGACAATTATGTTATTTGTGCGAACATGGTAGTTTTTTTTTGTAATTGATCGCATTTGTCGTTGTTGTGTATTAATATAGTATGCGTTTGCGATCAAGGTATTGAAATTTTAGTTACATCCGTCTCTGCGCGTACCTCAAAGAGGCTTTCCAAGCGAATTTCAAGTCCAGAGGCTGCCGTTGACGAAGGGCCCTGATCCCATTCCCCAAGACGTTGGGGTTGCCAGGTAGCAAAGGAGGAACTGCGGAAAAACCCCTTCCACCTGTGTACTGGAAGAAAATATACCGTGTACAACGATAGTCTGAATGGTGACCTTTTGCTTAAATAACGAATAGCGTTCAAAAGATTAAAATTTGTATCATCTAAAATTAACGTAATTAATAACGGCTTTTCCCTCCACTCACTGAGTGAAAATTTTTTATACTTCTGTTATTTTTCTATTAATAAATAAATTGTTTATTTCGATTGTTATTTGTGTTTCTCTCTTGAATTCATAATATTATTTATAATCCTCGTATTATCCTTTTTCTTTTTTTTTCTTTTGAGGAGTCTGTGAACTCTATTTATGCATTTCCAGTGAGCCTTCAGCAAGAATAGTCCTGCAATACGGCCACTGGAATATGTGCGACTCGACACAAAACCCGTGTCACTACATGTCAATAAACACATATCTCCATACTGCACCGACGCCAGCCCGGATCGGTTATGCAAATTACTTCAGCCTGGGCGGCACTCCTTGCGTGATCATTTCAGTGTCATTCCTTTCATCGCAGAATCTCATGTGTACTGGAAACTACATTCTTCACAGTCTTTCCTCATCCAGACAGCCACCCGCTCTTTTGTTCTGAAACACATTCGTAACGTATTTTGCGATCAAGCGCCAACTTTCCGCGTCCGTCATCATAAGTCTCGTCATGTTTTCTGGCGCGATCGCGCCTATACTCCTGTGTAGCCGTAATCATAACTTGCTCTAATACAACGTCTTATATAAACTTTATTCGCTTCAACACGGGATCAAATTTCGGGCGATAAGTCCCAGTGGCTGATCGCAGCCCCAACTTTTGTGCCGCCTGACGCTCTGAAAACCCGAGATGAGAAGCCGAGCACGTCACCTGATTTTGAAATTTTTAAAATTTTTTCATAGTTCGATGCGATTTATCTCATAAGTCCGTAAAATAGCTTTTTTAAAGAAAAGATTAGAATGCTCTCGGGACAGCACGGATGATTGTTTTTAGTAAGCATAACCTTTTAACCTCCTTCAAAAACAACAACAATTTTTCCATAGCAAGTTCTCGGCCACCTTATTTTTGAAACCGTATAAAAGCTATTTTAAGAAAAATTCTCGAGATTGTCCGTTACGGCACGGATCAATTATATACCCTAGTTGTATATATAATTGGCTTATAACAAGAGTTCGCTCGCGATTATTTATTTCAATTTTAATAAACTTACATTCTGTTTTAAGGAAAAATCGAATTCATAAAATAAATTTTAATTTCTCTTATAATATACTTTAAGAGAAACGAATGGCTATAACTTCCCAGTCGCTACTGTACATTAATTTTGCATAAATATATCGCTAAATTATTGTTACACGCAGAGCCACTTTGACCGAGATTATTCATCTTGAAAGATCATATTACATTTTCTTTTCAAACATGGGAACCAATAATATCAAGCATCTAAATTATTTAACTTAAGATTGCGCCAAATGCATGCTACTAGACTGTGTATCTTTGCATCTACCCGAAAGGTCCAAAAATGTCGCAATCAGAAGCTGCTAAATATATGAGAAAGTCGAAGGCATTTGTACAGAAGTGAGAACAGCGATCTAAAGTGGTTAAAAACGTCGATCATTTACCAGCGAACTATAAAACACGAATAAAGGCACTGAATTCCGAGAATTCATAAAAATCTATAAAAGGCTTTACTGACATTTACCAAACGATAGTTCATCAGAAAAAATGAATATTGGAGTCTGCAGGAGGACAACGATCCTAAGCTGAAACCGCTGCAAGTTCTGTACTGAGAATTACATTGAATTGGCGTAACAGTCGCCCTATGCAAAACCTTATTGAAAATGTGTGGACATATATTTAACAGAAGCTTCGTGGAAGATGCACACATATTTTGAACCAGTTTTCATCTCAAATTCGACGAATCTGGAGATCGTTGGTACTAGAATACGCCGTCAAATTAGTAGAAAACATGCGACGGAGATACCAGGAAATTATCGACGGAGGGGGGGGGGGGGACTGGACACATTATTGACCGAATTGTACAATCCTTTGTAATATCTATAATATAAACATAACTATGAAAGTTTCATCATATCAATTTTTATAAATTAATGCGACCACGCTCTTACTTGAAAACTGTATAAATATTTCTGAAATATAAAATATAACCTAAGGAAATTATATTATGTTTATTTTAACTTTATATATATATATATATATATATATATATATATATATATATATATATATATACAAAATTACAAGTTAAATGAATAATCTTATATCTAAAAAATATTACTTATAACATAATTTGTAATTCTTAGTAAATAAATTGTCGTATATTTGTGTTGCATAATACATATATAACTTCATGAACAATGTAAAATCGCCAAACTTTCGTAAAAAATTATTAGTTAAAGGCACTTATAATCTATTGCTTACATATAAAATTGATACGCGCAAGCACATCTCATTTTAATTTAATAATTACTGTTATAATTTAATAATTCATGCATAGTAACTATGCAAATAATCTTTTGTACATGAAAAGTCAATTTAAGTTGTAATTAAAAAGAATTATCTGCCGAATAATATTTTTTGATAAATTGCTCTATAATACTTTTGTTAAAATTATTTTACTAGAAAATTTTCCGTTTCTTAATCTGAAATCTATTACAAATATCTATTGATATGAATGAGAAGCCTTATTAACAAAATTTATATGTGCTTATATGAACTAGCGCGCACGTGCCGGTAAATACCCACCAATATCATGCAATCCCCGTCAATCCCCTTGGACTGTCCATTTCTTCCTCACTTTTCCTCTCTCTCTCTCTCTCTCTCTCTCTCTCTCTCTCTCTCTCTCTCTCTCTCTCTCTCTCTCTTTCTCCCTCTCTACCTTTGTCGATCTCATCTATATATGGTATTATTATTTGCCAATAGAATTATATATGATGCTTCATAAATTAGAAAAACAATCAAATAGCTTTTGGAAAAACTTTATAGTCTACAATTAGCAGATTTTTCTATGGTTATTGAATTCTTTATTCGAATGATGAATCTACTGAATTAATAATTCACGAATTTATAATTGCTGATAATTGCGATTAAGATTAATTCAATGTTAACTTAATTTTTCTAAAGCTTCTTAGAGCTTGTTAGAATTAAATTTATTTCATTGTTTATATGACATCAATTATAATATCGTCGCTGCCATATAAAAATATGCCATTTCCACGCCCGTTTCAAAAAGGTTCTATCTGAATGCCCGGTTCTAGAAGGTGCTATCTCAGTGTCTAGTTCAAGAAGGTACTATGTCGGAGACTATTTTTTGGCTTATATATTAGCATATATATTCATACTACTGTCTACAAATATGAGTAAGACTTTTCAATTCAAACTTCCCGGGTTTATCGATTTGGACTAACGTTTTCATTTTTCAGTTGGTAGTACTATCTGAGTTATCCTGCCAAATTTTACGCAATTAATTTCATTTTTATATAGTTAAGCTTTTGTTTTGTGAACAAAGAAAAATTGTCTCTTCCGTTTTGATAATGTCTGGAATTATTCAACAAAGAAGTAACATGAAATTTTGTAAGCGAAATGAAATATCGACCTCCGAAACGTTCAGAATCTTGCAGAAGACCTTTGGTGAGAACTGTATGTCAAGAGCATGTGTTTGTAATTGGCACAAATTTTTCAAAGAAGGTCGAGAACGCGTTAAAGACGAACCATATCAAAGACGAACAAGAACATCTACTGATGGGCTACACGTCGATAAAATCAAAGAATTGGTCCTGCAAAATCGTCCATGGACTACTAGAGCGCTTGTTGACATTATTGGAATTTCAAATGAGTCAGTCAATACCATTTTGAAAAACATTTGGTGCCTGAAAAGACTGAAATGTTGATTGGTGCTAAAAAATTCAATTTTTTGGAAAAACAGCGTCGCATGGAGGTCTATGAAACGATGCTTTCGGACTATCAAAACAAGATGGAACGCATAATAACTGAAGATGAGGCTTGGGTCAACGCTTAAGATTCGAAAACAACCGAGCAATCGAGGGAATATCGTGCCAAAGGAGAACGAAAAAATCACGCCAAAGCCGCTCAAAAATCAAGGTTATGCTCACTGTTTTCTTCAATTATCATGATTAGGTGCATTATCAATTTCTTCCAATCGGCCGAAAGGTTAACAAGAAATATTATTTGAGTGTTATGCGTCATATGCGTGAAGCTAATCTTCTCAAAAGGCCAGATTTCTGGACAGACAACTCTTGGTTTTTGCAACACGATAATGCACCAACTCACACTGCATTGCTTTTACGTGAACATTTCGCCAAAAATTCAACCAATATCGTTCCGCAACCACAGTACTCACCTGATTTAGCACCTTGTGATTTTTTTCTATTCAGCAAACTCAAAAGATCACATTAGGGACACGGTTTTGATTCGATTGAAGAAATAAAAGCCGAATCGAAGAAGGAATTGATGGTCATTCCGGAATACGAGTATAAGAAATGTTTTCAAAATTGGCGTTGGCATAGGTGCATTGCATCCGGGGGGGGGGTTATTTTGAGGTGGATGAATAAGATGTAGAAAAATAAACAAAGATTTCAAAAGTTATAAATAAAGTCTTACTCATATTTATACACAGTACTATACACATAGAAAAAAAATATATAGACGGCTTCTATGGGTAATCTCGTAGTTACATGTTCGGACGCTGGAATACGATGTGCAGGCGCCTCTGACTTCCAAGGGGAGTTTCGTGTTCGGTAGGTGGAATACGGTGTCTCGGTGTCTGAAAACGACTTCTACGAGGAATTTTGAGTTCGGACAGTAGAACGCGATATCCAGGTGTCTGAAGACGAGGGGAGCTTTTTTTTTCGGGGAGCTTCGTATTATTACGGTGGAATACGGTGTCCAAGTGTCTTGGCACAACTTCTACGGAGAGTTTCGATTTCGAGCAGTGAAACTTGATATCCCGATGTCTGGAGACTAGATGTCCGAGGAATATCGCCGATATTGGAAGGTTTAATACGGTGTCTAACATCTACGGGGAGTTTCGGGTTAAATACGATATGCAAGCGAACGATGTCCAGAACTCCCTATAGATCTCAGTTGAAGGCACCTAGATATTATGCTATAGCGTCCTGACACAAAACTACCCGTAGAAATCGTCCTGAGATGCCTGGACATCGTATTCTACTGTCCAAACACGAAAATTCCTATAGAAATCGTTCCCAGACAACTACACATCGCATTCAATCATTTTAACGCGAAACTTTCCGTAGAAATCGTTTCCAAACCCCTAGACATCATATCCCACTGTCGGAACGCGATATTCCCCGTAGAAGTCATCTTCAAACACCTAGAATTATGTTCGACTGTCCGAACTCGATATTTCTCGTAGAAATCATTGTCAGACACTTGGACATCGTATTCCAGCATCCAAACACGTAACTGAA
Source organism: Sycobia sp. Sy_11 (assembly GCA_018907035.1). Classification (NCBI taxonomy): domain Eukaryota; kingdom Metazoa; phylum Arthropoda; class Insecta; order Hymenoptera; family Epichrysomallidae; genus Sycobia; species Sycobia sp. Sy_11. The sequence goes on from JACCIC010000046.1 coordinate 3,285,186, forward strand.
AGATTATCCGTAGAAGCTATATATATATATATATATATATATATATACATATATATACATATATAAAATTTATGTTCGTATTAAATACCGCGAGTATGTAGGTATTCGTCCCAACTGAAATTGAAACAAAAAAAAAATGACCTGTGAGATAGCACCTTCAGGACCTGGACGCTGAGATAGCATCTTCTTGAACCGGACACTCAAATAGAACCATTTTGAAGGGCGCTGTGATATCACCTTTTTATACGCAGGCGAAGATATATTAATTGATAAGTTCAAATGATAAGACAGAATAATAAGTTGTATTCGATACAATGGTGCTTTGATGGTTTGGCCACTCGAAAACATCTCGTAGTATGCGGCACACTTATGGTCCTACTACGTGCAGAGCATGACTGTTATCGATTCACATAGTATTGAAATTTGTATTATTAAATTAGATTGAAATTATTAAATATTAATGTTAGTTTTAAGTTTAAATATTAAAAGTAACTGTACGTATATTTGATACCCTTTGAAATGGTCCTAGTTAGTTTTCTAAAACTAAACTTTAATTAGTTTTATAAAATAAACAGGTTAGTTTTATACAATAAACTTTATTCGTAAAATATGTAGGATTAACTAAATTATTTTTAAGACATTTTATTTTTCATTTTTAGTTTTTAACTGATAGTTTGTAATAAATATTAGATAATATTACGCATAGAATAAATTATTTCTTGAATTACATATAAATTTTTAAAAATATATGTAACTGTTGACGATATGTCGTAGATATTTTGTTAAATTTGAAAATTATACTTGTTAGAATATAGGCTCTAAAGAGAATTAAATCATAGGGATTCGTTGAAAATAGGATATAATTTCTTTTAAAATTATTTAATGTAGATCTGAAAGAGAGCGTTATGCTTTCTTAAAAAATTAATATTGTATCACGTCTAAAAGTTATCTAAGATTGTTTTGTATTTACTATTTTTATATTTCAATTTATTTTATTCAAATTTTTTTTATTTTTTTGTACTCTTTTTTTAAAAAAATACCAGCATTTGTTTTATTTGTAATAATGACCTCATTTACCTTGCATATTTCTTTTTGGCATCCCTTGGCCTCATAACAAGGTTATCATAATAAATCGATTGTTCATCACCAGTGAAAGTACGATGCAAAAATTATTTATTTTTATACCGCTGCAGCAACATTTCGGACGTGAAAAATCGACGTTCGACATCTTCGTACGGCACGCAGTTTTCAACTTGTTGAATGAATCCCAATGCTTTTAGGCGCAGGGAAATGGCTTGTTGCGTGGCGACCAATTCTACTGCAAATTCTTCTTGAATCTGGCACCCATCCTCATCCAACAAAACGTTTAATTCCTCGTCTTCACAACTTTTCAGCTTTACGGAATGACCGTTCTCTTCAAGTTCAAAATCATAACATTTTAACCGTTTGAACCACTCGCGGCACGTCGATTCACCAACACATTCCTCATATTAAAAAGTAGAAGCAGTGTTTTCTGCAAATGACGTTTATTTGTCTAGAAACTTGCCATGATTTTCCTCTATAAAGTAAACGACACCGAAGGAAATGTTGTAATATAATGCTGCAATATAATGCTCAAATATAATATTGCAAATTTACATAAGGGCAGATAGACAACCTACAAATATAATATGAATTTTGATATTTCTGCCCGGGATCCACTGATGATTTCATCATTTGACAGACGCTGGAAACTTACTTGTAGAGCCAATACATTAAGCTTTTTATTATGTGAAAGAAAAAGTAAAAAGACAAAACAAAACTCTGCATTCAAAATATATAAATGTATAGTTATTGCAATTAAACTATCAAATATACATTGTTTTTAGTTTCAAATATTTCAAAGATAGAAGTTATCTAATTATGTACTTTAGACAAAGAAGGCTTACAATTAATTGTGTTTCTGAGAAAGAGCGAATTACTAAAAAGAATAAGAGCTTTTAGGACATTATCAAACATAATAGCATTAATAACAGAATGCAAACGTGTTATTTATTTTTATGACTTCGAATTGATAAATAAATTGATCGGCTGTTACATTTAGTTTATTTGACGATTTTGTTCCATTTTTTATTTTTAATCATGTACGAGTAACAATATATATTTCATAGAAATAATGTCTATGAAACATTTATGAAATATTCGATTAGTGAATAATATCTTTAACTTGAGCAAAATTAAGACCAGATATTCTGTCTTATATCATGTATGAAGTTATAATAAAATACAAACACAATTTGTTTTAATCATTATTACCAACATAGTATTTTTGATCGAAGTGATCATGAGAATGTTGCTGAAGTCCTGCAGCAGGGTCGCAGCCAATATATATCAACTGCGCATTATCGCAGTAAATTTTTTGTAATTTGTAAAAGTCAAAACATACAATGCATTAGATTTAATAAATAAGAATTTCTCACACACGCGCGCGCGCGCGCTCGCGTTCAGAGAAACCTGGGACAGAATTGTAGTTTCCATCGAAAATATTGTTTGTATTGAAAAACAATAAATTTGAAAAATATGTATTTTGATCAGCTCTATAACATGGGTTTGAAAATTTTTTTTTAATTATTCTTATTTTTCGAGATAAAATCGGAAAATTATAATTTTAATGAAGTTTTCAAGGATTTCGAAATAAATATTAAATTTTCATTCAAAGCGATTGCGATATTTGTAGTTAATGTCCCCAAAAAAAATAAGTCTACAAATTTTCAGAATCAGTGGGCGAACGGACTAACCGAACACATCCACGCCGAGACATAATTGTGGATTTATCTCTAGAAATTTTATCATTTTATAACAGATTATGTATTCAAATACATTTTTACTCGTATAGAATTTATGATATAGATATTATTTAGCTCTTTAATAAATAGATTATATTATCAACTTGGACGAAGCCGTGATAAAGAAATGAAATATTTTAATAAAAATTAAAAAAATTAAAATAATTGAACATTTTTGATCACAGAATGTTAACCTTTCTATGAAAATTCGAGTGTGTCCGAAAATGTAATTGGAATGTGAAGCTTAACTAATTACATTAAGAAACTAATGACAAATGTATAAAAATATTCTTATATTTTAAATTCATCAATAATCGATTTAATTAAAATCTCGTTGTTCTCTTGGTGCATAGTCACTTACTTAGAATATTGTTAAAACAAATGGCTAGGAAAGATGATCAAATAGAATGTTTCTTAAAATATTTTGAAATGTTATCCATGAGCAAATAGTACAGAATATAAACTTAGAAATATATCTTGTGTTTCAAGGCCAAGACATTGTATGGAAAATTAACTTTCACGTTCGAATGAAGAAAGAAGATCAATAACATTTTTAAACAAAGACATGCTAAAGACGCAAGAGGATATATAACCATAACTTATTATTGAAAAGCTCTCGAACATACATAGTTATCCTTGACCTAATTATATGAGGTCATTTAAGGTCATTTGCAACTAACTTAATTCGTATGCAAAGTTAATATGCTTTGTGTTAGGCAAAAATACTAAGCAAACAGTCAATTTAAAATGCTGATGACGTTAATATACTATAAACGCTGATCTTTATTATGAACAGTTGCATTCCATTAGGTAGTTAATATTTTCTTATTTAATTAAATTTAATATAGAAATACAATCGACTTATTTGAAACTTTGATACATTTCTGCAGAACTTCATTTCATTATAGTCTATTGAATAACTCTATTTTATTCATATAGAACAAGATAATGAAAATTTTCTTTTCAAATGGACATTGGTTAATATACTCATTTTTTCATACTGTGCACAAGATATGTTACACCCTCGGGAATATTTGAGTTTTCATATTTTGAATATTTATCTTTTATATTTGATCTTCTTCAATTGTAAATATGATATTTTATCAAATAATCGATAAAATATATTGAAAATTTTATAAATGTTCAAAAATGGAAAACTGTTTTTCATGTTGCCTAAAAACATCTCCTTATAAGTATTTTGCAAATTAATTATATTACCTAATACGGAAGGATTCTATAATGTATTTAAGGAATAAAAGTCTTATGTACAAAAAGTAAAAAAAGTCAATTTGGAGAAAAAAAACTTCTTCATTCGGTTGCTTTCAATGTTTAGATTTTAATTACTTTCAGAAATTCTAGACCATTCTTACGCTGTAGTAAGGATTTTTTTAAAATAAAAATTAGAATCGGATATTAAATCAATATTATAGTTCATCTATATAGTAATATTATTTATACATTAAGTATGCAAAGGCAATTTTTTTCACGTGTCCCAGCACGTCTGCAACGGGATTAATGGTATTAATTATTCTTTGAATGCTTTCTTTAGTCTATTTTCTAAAATGTTATATTTACGTAAATTAACAAAAACGATGAAAATACTAAAAATATTCCATTATTCTCAACTTTGTTTGCAACAAAAATATTGAATTATTATAACCCACTTGTACGTCATATTTATTTCTTTTCAAAATAGAGAAATATCTAGATAAGAAGCTATTTTTCTGATCGCATATTATTAAAAAATATAGTATAAAAAACGAGACGATTAGATAAACAGTCAGAATTCCTAACTGAGACAAATAATTTAAAAATGAATTTCTTGTATGTTTTACCCTTTTTTCTGTTGGAAAGTATTTTTTCATCTAGTAAGGGTAAGAATGATAACTTACAATATTATTAACTGAGTCTATGAATGTACTAAATTGATTTGAAAGGAAAAAGGATTAATATCTTATGTTATTTTTAAAAACCTGATAATACAAATTTTTTCAAACACTTGGCAAAAAGTTTAGACAAAATTCAGAATATTTCAAAAAGTTTGGTGTAACTCATTTGTACACTTTATATTCTTCTTTAGCAGTTTAGTTTCTATAATATTCTATAAAATAATTAATATAAGTAATTTTGATTAAAAAATGAAGTTGAGGGACTTAGGACTGAAGAAATTCTTAATGGACAACTCGCACCAATAGGACGTTTCAAATTCGTAGTAGCAGTAGTATATAAAATTAATCGTAATACCGATGCGAATCCCTGCGCAGGTGCCCTTCTTAATAGTTTGTATGTAAGTACAGCAGCTCATTGCTTTTTTGATAAAGAGAAGGGGATATTGCTGAACAAGCAATTTTTCATTGTCATTGCTACAAGAAAGTTGATGATGCCATCTAAGGCAACTGAGTATATCCAAGTAGATTTGGTAATTATTTCAAAACTTTATCGACCCAGCGAAATTGTAGACACCTATAGTACGAGAGCAGATTTAGCTATTGTAAAGGTAAGTTTGTAAAAAAAACTTAAAGTTAAAGATCCAATTATTTCTAATTATAACATTTTCTGGAATTGAATTATGAGTTATACGGCATAAGTAAATTTAAATTAATTTTAAATTGATAAATGACACTAAATTTCTATCCAACTTTGTATTGTAAATGAAGTTTTCATAGTATTTTGAATGATTAGTATTTTTCATGATATGGCATTTCAGCTATCAAAAAATTTAGGAGATATAACTATCCGACATCCGACCTTAAGAGCACTTAATTTACCTGGGCCTGTATTTAGTTCGTTAAATGTAGAGCTTAACGTAGCTGCTTATGGATGGCATAGGTTTGATACTGCCTTAGATAATGAGCTTTTTCCGAAAGGGATATCTGATGGACATTTACGGTATGCTAAAGCTAAAGTATTGACTGACGATGAATGTCGGGCGGCAGTCAAAGATCGTATTGCTGAAGGTAACATGTGCGCTATAGTAGAACAACTTGAACCGCCCCATACGCCAAATGGAATTTGTCAGGTAAATTAAATTACCAATAATCAATTATTTATTATTTTTCAAATTAAAGTTTGAAAAGGAAGTCTAATTAAGAAAATAAATAATTTTCACACTAATGTTGAGTGCTATTTTACATTGCGACATAAAAGAATATTTTATTGAATATTTTTTTACTATATTCATTTTTTATTATATTATATTTGTTATACAATGTATTATGTATTTTTTAACATTCAATTCTGAGTGATAATTATTTTATTATTATCGGGTATGCAATCTTTTTAGCAATCTCATAGAATATAATTATGATGTCAGTCAGAATTTCCTTAAAGTTTGAAGACGGTTCTAGTTTAGTCCCTGAAGAAGAACCGAATCGAAGCGGTTCCCCGTTGGGCGTTGCAGATGAGAAAAAGAATTTTCGTTGAAAGAGGTAGTCAGCTCGTCCTTTACTTAATCAAATTAATTTTTATTTAAATACTTCGGGTTTTTTATTTCAGATTCTTCATGTATGTATAAATAACGCCAGTCTGACTGTTATCATTATTATATTATATTATTTTATTAAAAAGACTGTAAGACCTCTCAAAATATTTATTTGTTTGATTCATATTGACCGACTGCTTAGACTAATGAAAACTGAAATAGTAATTATAAAATATAAAGATTGAAATTTACGGAAATTTCATATAGAATATCAGATTGCGCATCAAAATCCGTATTTTCTAAAACTTTTCTAAAATTAGAAACAATTAAATATAGTGAAAATATATGAGAATTCTGTATTAATTAGTATATTTTTAATAGTACATCAATTTAGATTTCATGAATTATTTATATCTTATACATTTTGCTTTTTTAATGCAAGACAAATTCAATTTTCAGTATGATAGCGGAGGACCACTGGTACTACTAAGAGACAGGATACTTGCAGGAATAGCAGTCAACGGTTTCTTAGATTGTGATGAATCGAAGCTGCCGGGTATTTATATAAATGCAAGTTATTATAAGGACTTCATTTATGATGCTTCCTCAGGTTTTATAACTTCAGACATGTATGCTTTTCAATTACAAAAGTTTGGTGAAAACCGTTTCATGTTTGTGGAATATCAACAAAAAAATTGATATATATATATATATATATATATATATATATATATATATATATATATATACATATTGAAGCTTAAAGCCATAATATTTGAAATTTATTTTTTCATTATACATTCTTGTACTTATTAATCTTAGGAAAAAAAAATTATATTTTTATAATAAAATACATAGCTAATAAAGATACTCTTTTATTCTTTTCTTATTTTTATATTTAAAAGTTGATAATACAATAATTTATTATTTATAAAACATTATAAAAAAAATAGTTAGGTATCCAACGTCCAAAAGAAATTTTAATTTCCTCGACAAAATTTAGCCCATGTTCTAGATTATTTTGTCTTTTGCCACTGCTGAAGGTGAAAATTGCAACAATAATTTCGGAAGAAAAAACACAGCTCACATTATCTACTATATTGCACGAAAATTTGAAAAAATGAAAATGTTTCATGAGTTTTTCTTTTCTTTGTTTATTACAATATTATAATTTTATATACTTCATTTTATCTTTTGTTATGTTAATAAGTGGCCATAAGTTTTTCACATCAAACATCTGTGTGCTATCAGGTTCTATTATTTCTATATGTGTGATTAAGAAGAGAACATTTTAATTTACACTATAATACTTTAAGGATTAACGAATTTTTTTATTGTTTGTTTATTCTAATTATAAAAATCATATAGTATACTTTGCATAAATTTATGGTTTTTGTATTTTAAATATTATTATAATTTTTGCTTCGTGGAAGGATTAAGAATAAAATCATCCGAATATTAGTCTTCGTATAGTTAGCAGATAATCATAGTAATTGTTGCTGTTTCGAAAAACTGCCTTTAGCTTTTAGAGAATCGTCTATAGCATTCGGTAAAACATGTATAATAAATGTAAAGAAAGAAGTAGAGAGGATGAAAATTTCGATAAATCATGTTATGCCATTTACGAAAAGCCTCATAGTAATAATAAATGGAGGGGAAGGAAAGAAATTTTTCACTCACAAGGCAAGCTGCGCATATCTTGCTTATATTGAGAGATATAGTGACATATTATTTGTAATTAAATTTAAATTTCGAAACACATCTATTCGATTCCCCATATCTAACAAGGTAGGGTTAAGTAAGTAGAATCAACAATCCAGATTGTTCAAAGAACATATTTGAAAAACACATGATTATGACCTGAGAAAAAAACTTAATATCGTGCACGTGCTTTAATGAGGTGTCATAGCCGCTAAAATTAATTAAGATGGTTCTGCTATAACTTAATTATTAGAAAATGACCAGTCTTCAATGTTTTATAAAATACAACAGTAAATATTATATAGTATAGTATAAAATAAAATAGTAATGTTTTTATTTGAATCAAAAAAAGCTTGCGCTGTAGGTTTTTTTTCGAATAGGTTTGTCATTTGGGGAAATGACAAATTTGGCAAATCATATATATCATTTTGTCCATGTAATAATTAATTTGTACTTCGATTTTAATTATTATATCAATATCTCCTATTAGATTTTACATGTATGTATCGTAAAATGTTTTACGTGTATGTAACGATGCTTACATAACAAATATTCATTTTTGCTTAAAATATATCTGTAAACATGAAAACTAGCATTCTAAAAACTTAATGTTTACGGTAATAAATTACAACATAATATGCGTAATAAACACTGTTAGTATAAATAGTATCTTATATAGTTTTTATAATTTTATAGTTAGTATAAAATTCTCATGTTTTCAAACATAAGTATAGTTAATAACATACAAATTGAAAACATTGAATGAAAATTCCATCAAGGTGAAGTCTTATCTATAAATGCATTAAATTTGCTCTCGTCGCAGTGAACAGAACAAGGGATATTAAAGATAAAAGTGCATGCATAAAGAAAAAATAAAATATATAGAGACTGTTACGAGAATTTCTTTATCTCTTTTTCTCTCGAAAGCGGCAAATAGAGTAGTCTGCTATTTCACCACTAGAATAAAAGAGAGAGAGAGAGAGAGAGAGAGAGAGAGAGAGAGAAACGGAAAGTCCAGAGCAGCTCGTCCTTTTAACGATTCTACCATGCTCCCACTCTTTCACGTATGCGTATGCGCCTACATTTAACCCCTCTCCATCAAGCTATACTCATACCGACAGAACTATAAGAGGAGGAAGAACGAACAGTGAAGCGGGAAAAGAGGGGGAGCTTAGAACGAAGGGGGTGTACTTTTATGAGAATACTTAAGTGGAAATCTCACGCATCGTGCGACGGGTACGAGGAGCAGAATTCGCACAGCGGGATTACAGGCTTGATATGATGGGCTTCGTATACATGCAGTTACTCTTAGCCACGTAGAGAAACAAGAGGGAAATAGGCGGTTGGCCTGTCATGTCGGAAGATCTTGTCATTAGCCAAGTCCGACACAATGAGCCACGAAGACGCTTTACGAGAACAAAGGAGGACTCGCCCAACTCCTCGGGAGGAAGAGAGATGGTCGGCGTGATACGTCACCGGAAAAAGCGGACGATTCCGGGGCTCGTCGCTCGGGACTGAAGGATGAATGAAGGTTGCGCATTATGAAGTCACCTGCGCCGGAGGCTGTTACTTTGTCCAGATGTAAACTAGCCAGGACTCGCCGAGTCTCTGCCAACCTCGAGACATTGCTAAAGGCATATCTGTGAAGACGCTTAAATCACAGAATCTATTTTTGCCAAGTCAATTTTTTTCAGTGACCTTGTCCCCAAGGATATTCAAATACGAGCGTTATTATAATATTTACTGCTTTAATAAGTATTATTTCTTACATACCAAATAAAAATTGGAAGAATAGTACTGGAAGCTATGCGCTACAAATTGAGGAACGCACACAAATGAGATTAATACATTAGAATTAAGGCGACAGAAAGTACTACAGCGCTTACTGTTTTAATGTTCGATATATTCAGGAATTTCAAATACACTTTGCTCCAACAAACGTTTTCTTCTACTATTAGTGTTTAACTACGTAGCAATATGCGGAGTATTTATATGGGCAAATAGCACGCACAAAAGAAAGGTTTTACCGCTGTATGCCAAACAATACTATAACAAATACTATTTACTAGAAAAAACGAAGTCTTAAAATTACAAGTTTGTAAGTATTGTGTGCGCAACAAAATCATTGAGCTAATACTAATATCATTCGATAATTAGAGATCGGTAACTATTCACTTGCTTAAATTTAAAGTAGCTTAAATGAGATGAAATTTTGGGATGATTCCACATTGCATTAGTTTGTGTTCATAATATTAAACTGGATGCAATCAGAATAATATGTTGAACCTGAATCCCTAACTATCTTATTTGAATAGGAAATGTAAGATTATTTTAAAATCACTTATAGAAATATTGTGGCTTTATAGGTTAATTTAAAAGCTCTCACCAAAGATATATTTCACATTGGTCTCGATGAGGTTTCCGGTTCTCTGTACCTAGTGATAGCGAGTTTTCTCTGCGAACGTCAATAAAAAAAAACTTTTATACACACACATACACACCCGGGCATAATATTCAATATTTACACGAACTTGTCACAAAAAACACTACGTTTTGTATACTGGCAGCGTAACGTATATTGCAATAATTTTCTCTAAGATTGTATATGATAATATAATCATTTCATTAATCTCAAGAGAAAATGTACTTAGACTCTATTTCTTCAGACGAACAGAAGGTGCCTTCAATTTCTCTCAATTTCCTTTTCTTTAGACCTACATATATAGAGGGAACGATTGGATCGTTGCTGTATTTCAAATAATTACTGATTGTCTTAATGCATACTGAAGTTGCTCTAACGAGTATTCTATATTTCCAACATCTGATTTCTAGCAAAGTTGAAATGAGCTCTAATGTATTCATTAAATGAAGAAAAATAGGAAAAATAAAATTATTAAGATAAATATATATTTAGCAATCGGTAACAAAAAAAAAAACTGTATTGCACTCGAATAAGACTAATAATTGTTTATAGTTGACCTAATTAGATTAGTAAGAAAATCATTTTAAATATTGTAAATTAAAATAATTTGATGAATTATGACCCGTTTAAGTTTTATAACTTCAGATTATTCTGTATATACGCACATAAATTGATTTAATGAAATTTCTGTCAAAATTATCCTGTGGATATTATAATTTTTTATTGGAAAATATCATTTATTTAATAAATAATTTTTTATCAGAATAAAAAGGTATTTGAAAATATTTACTTTTTTCTAAATAACTGTATTATATATTTTTCTAAATAACTTTCTGATTAAAAAAAATTGGTCACATTTAAATATAAGTCAAGTTATAAAATATACAAGTGATAATTGAGTTTCTTTCATTAGTGGGTGCATGATTATAGTTTATACAATTGTTACATAACTCGCATATAAATTTGTAAATTAGTAGAAAACTTTTTTATGAATAGTAATTCGACGTCATTATAAGGTGCCTGATCATCGATAAGGCAGATATTATTTAGTTATTAGTGTTTTATTTAAGCTATTCCACCTATATCATTGTATTTGATTTCTTGACTTATAGCAGCTAATAAATAGTGACGTGTAATGTCCCACCAATTTTTACGCTTCGATTTAATTTTTTTTCATACGTTTATTGACCAAAATGAAATAATATTACAAAGTTGTTTATCCTCGATAAACAATATAACGCTGTTACAATATATTGAGACAATAAGTGCCGTTAACGGGACGATAAAGCAGACCATATATTTATATTTTAAAGTTACAGAAGCATATTGAGGAAACACTTATACACAGTATCTTAGACTTTATATATAGTACGTTATAACAATTTGGAGAAAACTGAACATAGCGATCAGGAAATTTTAGTTTTATTAATAAGAAATGAGGGAAGTAATATGGTATGAGAAAGAAAAGGGTTTATTTACAACTATTTACACATATAAATGAGTTATACAAAGGTTTACAAAATGTACATGTATTAATTTGATAGCATACCAGAATTCTACGATTATTTTTTAATTTTGCGAATCCACCAATACTTTTTGGCGTTTTATCTGTGATTATTAGTTATAGTTCGCATTGGGAGAGCCGAGCTGTACCTCGATTCAACATTATTTTAGTCTTTTTGTATATTTTCATCGTATAAAATTGTTTTGGTATCAGTTCGACTTTTTATTTGATAGATTAGCGGTATATTATATTGATCTTGGAGAAGGTTCTTTTCATCTAGGTATATAAACACTCCCGGAAAAATTAGGCCTATTTTGAGATTAAATTATTTTCGTTATATTTACCGCAACCAGTGCGGTGAATCTTAGATCATACATTTTTTATGACTTATATAATTTTATTTTATTACTTATATAATCTTCTTTCAAAAATTTTTATTCTTTCGATCATTGAAGCGGAAATGTTAAACCAGATGGGACATCCATAGGTTTGAATAGGTCTAATAAAGAATCGGCAACATAAGATTTTGACTTTACTATCCAGATGTTTAGAATGAAATAAACGTTTTAATTAATTCCTAGGTAGCCTACGAAGCTTCTATGGGAAATTATTTCACCCTCGTCAAGGTTTTCTCTTATGTGAAAGTTTTTACAATGATTTGTGAAAGTTTATATGTAGTTCTTATTGCGTTGTAATTTTATGAATTTATTATTAATGTATACTGAATTTTTTTTGTTTTATTTTTGGCACAGATTCTAGTATCAGTTTTTGTATGTGACTTTCTATTTTAGTTATTACCTATTCAATTTGTCTATTGGAAAGATTGATATTGTTATATATTTCTAGGTTATAATTGGTTTCAAAGTAGCCTGTAAATTTATTGAAAATAGTGCTTTTAAAGTTCAAAATTTGAATATTTAATGCTATTGCGTATTTAAGTTATCTGTGATATTTTTATTTATTTTCAAGGTAAGAGCGTCGCAGTCATAATCTATTATTTCTACGGTATTGTGACAACATTTTTTCACTACTTTTAAATACGTGTCCGCAAGGTATACGTCGAGAAATGAATTTCCCTTAGGGTATGAAGCATGTTCTGAACTGTAAAAATTAGTTTTATAAGTTATGCTTGTATTATTTAGCCAATTTTTTAGAAAGATTCACCGTGAATTGTTTTTGCCGTTTTTCCCACTAATGTTTTTTAGCATTGAGAGATCCGGATATTATATAATAATATTATATAATATTGAAAAGTTTATCACATTCCAAGCTAAAATCTTTTTGGTTGCTTGGATTGGCATATGCTGAAATCCTGCACAAGTTTTCCTCTCGGTTTATTTTGACTTGAACAATAGTGGTTTCTAGGGTTTTAATTTTTTTTTTATCGTTTCATCTAAGAAGAGTATAAATTTAACAGGGTTTTTGATGAGGCTTATAGTGTCGCCGTCTTGAACTGGATTATGTCTACTTAGCGTACAATTGAATAATTTTCTTAATAAAATTGATAAAATTTATTGAGTTTAGTTTCCGAGATCAATACGATGTCAGGCCCTTCATTCTTATAGCATCAGATTTAGCAAGCTATTTAAACATTTTTGATTTGAAATGATTGAATTTACATTGATTGCAATTATTTTCAAGTATTTTCAATCTATGTAATTTGTATTGAGTGTGTTCAAAATTAAATATATTCTTTCATCTTGTTTAAGTATTGTTTCTTTCGAACAGTTTAGTTGAATTTGTTTGTCATTTAAGGCTTTGAGAATGTTTTTTTAATTCTTCTATGATCTTTCTTATATTTATTTCTAGAGAAGAGTTTGTGGACTTAAAGTTTATCTAGCCTTTTTCATTTATTTTTGGGATTTGTGTCTGAAAATTATTGGGGGAGGGGGTCATGATACGTGCGCAATTCTTTTGTTTTTCATTTCTTTAGATTGATTAATTTAATTAATTAATTTTTTTATGGTTACTACTTACTTTACATCTACAAATTTAGGAAAGCCTCTGTACGACGCAAGGTATCCATATTTTCTACAATCTACACAATAAATTTAATCTTCATTAATATCGATTTTTTAGTTATTTTGCACTCACCCGGTCCGTAAGTCTCTGTGCATTGTACGCAACGATCGTTCAGATTACAGTTTTGGGACGTATGCCCTAGGATTTGGTATTTCTGGCATTGTGTTACGCCATATTTTTTAATTTTTTCCCATCTGACATAGTAGTAGAGGAGGTACTTTACTTTAATAAGGCTATTAACATTACTTTGGAAAGATGCCTGAACTATAAAGATAGGGAGGGGTGAGCTATTTGCTAAATATTTTTTTGTCGAAAATAGCGAAACTTTAATAAACTGAACGTCGGGGTTCTGAAGCGCATTTAGTTCGTCAAAAATATCCCTTTTCGATATGTTTCCATCTAGACCCTTTGAAAGATAAGTTTGTAGTTTCTCCGTTTTCGGTGTGAAAGTGTTGAATTCTGTTTGGGCTTCTATTAATATTTTTTTTTGCTTTGTTATAATTCGACAGATTTAGCATCTCTAAATATGTTTGTGATTATGGAATCTTTTAATATAAATATTTTTTATGTTGAACAGGCTTTCTATTCATTTTATCGTATACTTAGGTGTTTGATATAATATAGTGATGGCATAAGGTTTAATCTTATTACTAGTCTGTGCAGTTTCGGCTTGTTGGTCTGTGGGGTTTTGATGATCCTTAGCTGTGGTGGGTTACTTTTGGCCGATGGAGCTTAGCTGGTTTTATTGGCCTCAGATAGCCCGCTCAGCTTTATCTGAAGGTGATTTATATGCTGGGGTTTCCCTCCTTTACTATCGAAAATTTGGTCTCGATCATTCTATTTTTTTAAACGGACCAGTTCTATAATATTATACCCGACGTATGTTAACATAGGTGGCTGAAATAATGGCAAAAACTATAGCGCGAATGCATAGATGGCTGTGTGTAGCACAGATAAATGCTTCGTCCTATATCTGATAGGAATAGGAATGAGTTTATAGTTCAGTTTCGCCCCGAGAACCTTCTTGTTCGAAGGTTCGAGAACGAATCGCTCCGATTTAATACTGGAGCCAGTTTTGACTTCTTTCACATCTCTCCGTATCCATATGGACTATAATCCTACTCTCGTTACACCATTCTCGGAACTCCAATATAGTAACAAAATTTAAAAAATTTAATTGAAAAAACTGCACTTAATTTTTTTATACAAACTAATAAAATTCTGTATTCCAAAATACACAAAGTATCGGTAAACAAAAAAAAGCAGGTCAGTCAAAAAGTGTGAATGGATGCTTCAGTATTTAAAAAACAGATGACTAACTATTTTACTGGATTTCAGATGTATACGGTATTGAAATTAAATAATTTGAATGTGTTTTACTAAGCGAAAAATTCATAAATTTTATAATATCTACACATTTCCAAAGATTCAGTCGTTGTTAATGTAAAATTTTTTGTACATCGACATGGAAAGCGTTACCTTCTGCAAATCTTGAAATTTTTCCATAATTTCCATACACTAAAACAACAATATATTTATAATGTTCAACTTTAGATCATCAAGAATATTATAATAGTTATTTACAAAGATTCATTTCATACTATACTTTCATTTAATGTAACCCCCTCACATATAAAAACAAGTAATTTTAAAAAACATAATACAAATATTATTATAAATATTATTATAATATCTTATTAAGGATATTCAATCTTCAATCAGGATCAAAATAAAATGTCTGATAGTTTAGCCCTCTTTTTCTGCACCTGGCCAGTTTCAAAGTATACATTTTCTCGAGCCAAATTAGTTTCATAAGTTCATGGCTTCTAAGCGTAATGGCAGAGAGTGACTTCGATGCTCCAACCCTATGAATGGCGCGACGATTTACAGGTATATTCCAGGCGTGTGTATGCTTCAACGGACGGAGAGCAGTTCGAAAATAGTCAGAATTATAGGAATAAAAGCCGCTCGGAGATATCTACCTAGTGATTTTCAAGTGCAGACCCGATGAGATCAGTAGGTGTCGCGGCACGCGAACGGCGCGCAAGAGCGCGGATTCGACCCATAGCAGGGGCGGGATGGCTGCGGAACATGGGACGAAAGGAAAAGTGATTCCCGGGTAAATGGGGTGCGCCGTTGCAGTTCTAATAGCCTCTCGCGGATATTCTCGATAACTCTCGACGGATCTCCTTCTTTTTTCCTTCTTTCTTTTAAGCTGCTTCGTCGACCATTTGACACCCTTTCCACATTTCTCGCGGCTGTTCAGCCCTCTCATTTCTCCTCGTCATAAAAGGCAGACTCCAGACAACTTTGCACTTATTTACCCTTTCATTTGACCACCTCCCCCCCCCATTTCAATCGTAACTTGCAGCATCTGTTATTCCCTTTAACCAACTAGCTTTTAACTTTTTTTCTTGACCCTCCCTTTCTCCTTCTCTATATCGCTGTTCGACTGTCTTGTCTGTTCGATTTATCTATTCATCTCTCACACTGCTTCTCCGCTTTCGGCACGTCGTTTTCTCTGGCTTAGCTTTACAGTTCGAGCTGGCATTGATTTTTCTATAAGTATCGCGAGAGACTTGCGAGTGAAATGAACATCAGGAAAGAAAGGTTCTCGAGCTATAATTTTTTTCTTCTTGTTCTACTTTTCCCTAACCCTTCCCTTTATGTTTTCTTGCTCTCTTTCTCGCTTTTTTTATTTCTAGCAACGAGAAACAAGATCAAGCGTAGAGAATCGAAAATGAAAAGAAGGGAAAAATGTCCCCTTTAATCAAACTCAAATAGCAGAAATCGTTTTTTTATCCATTCATCTTTCTCGCTCGCGTCATCTCTCTCTCGCTCTCTCTTTATCTCTCTCTCTCTCTCTCTCTCTCTCTCTCTCTCTCTCTCTCTCTCTCTCTCTCTCTCTCTCTGTCTGCCTCTCTGTCTGTCTGTCTCTCTCTCTCTCTCTCTCTCTCTCTCTCTCTCGAAATTGATCTTTCTTTTTTTATCTACTATCCTTTTACTTATTTATATGTTTCACCTTGCATTGACGTTGCATGAAAAAATATGCAAAATAAAAACAAATTGACTTTTAATCGAAATGATTCCTTTAGACATTCTTAAGACCGTCAGAATTCTTTCAAATTAATCAGTTAAATAATTAATTTTTTATTACATTTATAACTAAATAAATCCTCAGAATTTTTTGTATAGAAACTCCAATGATGCATAAATCATACATTAATTTTATGATTGATATAATTTAGTTTCTCTATCTATAAATTCAGTTGAATTCAAGTATTCAAAATACATACGAATATTTATGACCAATAAAATAAAATAAAGAAAGCTACTCCTTCATTTTCCTAGAACTGTAGTTATTAATAATAACTATACCGTTTCGAATCTAAGTAGATCCCCTTTCATATAACTAAAAATTATTATATCTTTTTTTTTCTTGAGAATTCAATTATTATACATGATCATGATGTATAAATATTTATCTAACTAACATGAAAAAACGTGTTCTTTTCAAATAGATGTTATAATAATTGGAGTTAATATTTATATCAGTATATATAAGAGTTTCTAGTTCTAGAATCAACATATATGTATCATATACAAATTCATGGTTACTGATTAGGATGGTAACATAAGATTTTATTGTACACCTTCTGAACGAATCATTGAGTTGCTAAGTATCAGAGCAGTCTTCCTCGTAGCTTAGTTCGTGTCTTTGCATAACGCTGGAGATTTAATGAAATTCCAGATTTTGGAACAAAATAATAGGAACTGCAATTTAACAAAATTCTATGATAGAAATGTTTGATGATTTAAAGAATTTGATGAATATTAATTATAAGAATATTGCCAAGACACTCGATAGTGTTTGTGATAAACTATCAACTTGAAGGTAAATAAACAATTACGACATCTATATTATGCAAAAATATTCCAAATTCTGTAAAATTATTAGCAACCAAACCTACACGTAATTATTTAAACCAGTTCCATCTTCGACAGTGAATAAATGTAATGAAAAGTAAAAACGTTCTCTGAAGATGAACTCTCACGTAGGTTGTTTATCTGAATTTTTAAGGGGTTTTTTAATATGGCAATCATATCAGACCTGCCTCAACAATACATATTCTCGATTCATTTTTCTAACTCTTAGCTTTATGATGCTTTAGTAAATAAATGAAGTTATTTTTGAATATAAAAAATAACCTAAGTTACTCCAGAATACGAAAACGATTAAAAATGTTAAAATATATTTACTTCTATGTTGTTGTTTTTTCATATAGTGTAATTTAACATAAACAGTCTTTGCATTTACATAATAACAAGAATACATTAAATCACTGTACCATAAATACTTTATTGTGGGAAAAATGAAAAGTAATTCCTTCCGGAATTATAAACCACTGCAACTGCAGTTATTCAAAAGAAATAAAGAACAACAACTGCTCAAAAATCCCAAAGTGGCAAAACGTAAAAAAAAGAACCGAACAGGTCCGTTATAGACGCAAGCATGATAGAATAAATTTTAATCAACCACGTTTACCTGAAGAAGCTTCACGTAAATCCCCTTTAAACACGTGTCCGGCCGACCGCGTTCTTCCGCAAACTTTAATCCGAACGCTCGCTCAGCGCGCTCAAACTAATTCCCATCTTAAGCAAACGTCCACTAAATTCAATCCCTGTGAATAGCTCGAGCATCCTGACTAAGATTTCGACGTTAATTAAATTAGACCGGTCTTGCTCATCGTTCTGCTACATACACATATATATATATATATATATATATATATATATATATATATATATATATATATATAACAAATTGATCAATTTTCAAATTCGCATTCTCGAACCAGCGTATGAACTAATAAATAAATAAATAAATAGAAAATAAAGAGAACTTGAACTTTTTTATCTCGTGTCGGTCTATAATAGTGCGCAATCGACCAACTGTTCGAAGCGCGCGCGCGAAATCGTTCGATAAAATATGAAAAAAATAACACAACGTTAGTTATAACAAAGCGTCAGCCAGTTTAGTTTCAAGAATTTTATATATATGATGTATATATATATAACGAAATAGCGGAGCTCTCGTATCGTTTATGAACTTAATTAATTACGGCGCTCGGGCACAACTTTAGTGCCGCTCCCTGATGCCGTAGTCGTCGGTAAGTTTACGAACTCACATAATAGGTGGATAGATTAAGGGAAGAAAGTCTTTTACTACTTTGACGAACGCGCTAACTCGACTCTGCTCTACGGCTGCTTGTATATTTACTTCTGCAATATCTCCTCTGTGTGCGTCTCCATCGTGCGCGCACTCATTTATATCTGTATGTATTTGCGTGCATGTATGCGTGCATGTATATTTTATATTATACCGGATGAGTAAATATTGATGTATTTTCAGTTCAGTTCGAGGAACATGAAATTACGCGTAATAACGAGCATCGCATGGATTAATACATAGAAGCGAAATACGCAATAAGATAAGCGAATCACTGCGCAAAAATATTATTTAAGGATAGAGAGAAAGAGAAAGAAAGAGAGAGAGAGAGAGAGAGAGAGAGAGAGAGAGAGAGAGAGAGAAGACGATACAAAAATTTATATAACAAAAGTTAAGAAAGGCAAAGCAGGAATTTTAATAGCAATTTTAAAACGGGACACTTAAAAGGTTTTATGCTACGAAAGTAAGTCGAGTAAACAGGGAGGTAAACAGAGTCGTTGAAATTTATGCGTTTGATGCGTTTGAAACAGATGCGAGCAATTTGCAAATTTTCCCCTTGGCCTGTAATAGTTCAATTACTAATCCAGCATTATAACTGAAATTAATTTTCAACTCTTGGCAATCAATGAATATACCATATTTCTTCTTCATTACCTATTACTAATAATTATTATGGTGGTTTTGTGTGTCTAGAGCATTATTTTATTTTTCTTAATTAATATTGGTAAATTTATGTTTCTGTTGATAGATAAGATAAACAGAGAAAGAATTTATTCAGAAGATTGTTACGATCGATATGAAGGTAAAAAGTAAATAATAAACCGCTTCCGTTTCTAATTCTAGATTAGCTAAATTTTATAATAACTGACTTTTTAAAAATCGCATAGTCATGAGATACAAATCTTAAACAGTTTGGATTTTAAAATAAAAACTTATTAATGGTTTAGCCTCTGTAAAATGATTAAATTATACAGACTTCGACGTAACATCTGAAATAGAGAAAAGGAGCTCCAACAGTGTATTTTTGATGGATTTCGCAACATGTTACCGAGCATTGTCATGCAAGAGAATGACTGCGCCTATTGCTTGCGATTGCTGATCTATGTTTGATCAATTTCCGTTGTAAATCATTTAATTGGTTTTAGCAGCTCGTAATACAGCACACTCTGATGATCCCACCAAATGCACAGCAGTACCTTTTGGCCGTGGATGTTCCGTTTTGGTGTCTATGTGGACGGTTGGCCTGTGTTCACCCATGACTTTTTGTACTTAGGATTGTCATAGTAGATTCACTTTTCATCGCCAGTCACAATACGCTACAGAAAACTCTTCTTTTTTGCCAGGTAAGCAAAGACAGTGCAATATTCTATCGATTCATAATGGCAGGTTCGGTCAAATCATGTGGTACCCATTTTCCTTCTTTATGAATCTTTCCCAACGCATGTAAACGTTTGTCAACTGCTCTGTCACTGACTTCTAACTTATTAGCGAGTTCTTTTTGTGTTTGAGCTGAGTTTTCATTCAATAATGCTTGCAATTCGTTATCTTCACACTTGTTCCGTTGTCCAGAATATCCTTTGTCATTAGCATCAGTATATTTACTTCTAAACAACTGAAATCATTTTTTACATGTTGTAAGCGATGGAGCTTGTTCGACATAATATTCTTGAAGTAATCGATAAGTTTCTGTTACACTTTTTTCAAATTCAAATAGTACAAAATGACATGTAGAAAAAATGTATCACGATCCATTTGTCACTGATCAAAAAATTATAATATTTACACAAATGATGCTGCCAGTAAACTGAATTTTATTGGTAAATGCCGCTCTAAAAATAAACTAGATCCGACTCTTATCACTTTTCGTAATACTTATATCGTCATCTAAATGTGAAGATCGGAAATTAAGTTCGTTTCCTAATACATTGTATATTATATCAAAACACAGTATCATAAATTTACCTGAAAAATAAAGTAAATCAACAAAAAATAACTAATAAAACTGTATCGATGTAATATTTAGAAAATAGTTCTTTTAGAAAATAGAGCACTAATTTTTTGATTGGAATATAAGAACCATGTACAGTTCATTAACATGCGAGTCCATAATCGTAAGTGATTTTAATCAATCATAAAACTATTATATAAACGACAATAGCAAGCAAAAATAACATTGTTTTTAAGTAAAAGAAAGCAAATTTTACAGTAAGGATGAGAAAATCTATTTCATCAGTCTAGAAAAACCTCTACCTTATATAAAGTATAGAATACAACGATCATACAAATAATATGTCGGCTATTATTTAAACACAATTTCAATCATCATTCGGGGGTTTATTATTTATTTGAAATATAACTTTTATGATAGCTAAATCGAGGTTCAAACCTACCTTAGGCCTGTATAACCGATACCCCGAAGGGATTGGTGTGCTCGCGGAGATTACCTTCGAGGCTTCGTCGTATATGGGCCGAAAATCAATCAGACTCATATAAGCTACTATCGACTGCATCGTGCACACACTTTTGGGACAGAGGTATACTTTGCCACCGACGTAGACTTCACTTCAATGTAGACACAGTCTTACGAAACCTTCTAACTATAAGTTAAAGAATATATCTATTATCTTTTTTTATATGTTTATAATGTTTGATCCCTTTTGTCCCCTGTCTATTAAATCTGTTTCTATTATAATTTTTATTTATATTTCTTACATTGCGATTTTTTAAGACTCTAATCATAAACAATCACATTTTTTTATTATCATTTTATTTTTTAGATTGCTTCCTTAAGTATTTTGAATACTTATTGTGGACTGGATTACTGTTTCTTAATATAATTGATGCAGTCTTGAAATGGAAAAGAATATTTGGATTTTTTTAGCCTTTTATTAAGAGAAATTTATTAAGCCTTTTATATATATATAAATGTTCAAATCTTTTATGCTGAAAATTAAGCCAGTTAATGTGTTATGTTTGTAATTGTATGCAACATATTCTTGTTCTGAAAAATATAAATTCGAAAGAGATTCTACGTGCGCCATATCCAATCAATACATATTGAATACTTTGTATATTATCATAATCTATATCATTCTTTATTTGATACTTGAGTATTTATCCGTCTATTAGGCTTGTATCTCACCTCTAATAAGTAACTTGAAATAAACGTACTCGTTATGAAAATTGGACAGCCAAGCTGAACGATATAAAAAAGTATCTTTCAAAAAAGTAAATATGAATTTGGCTAAAAATGAGAAAAATATTAACATGAACAAAGCCTTTATATTATGGAAATATTCTTTCCTAACAAACATATTTTACTATCCAACTATCGCAACAAATAGTGCTAAATGATTAAAAATATATTGATAATGTATAAGAATTTATATTGTGGTCTGGCTTTTAACATAATATAAGAAAGTCGTGATAAAATTCAAATCAAACATTGGAAACACTATATTGTATTTTCTGTTTTGCTCTGAGTCCTCAACTGATGCGCTCTTGCGTAAAAAGACCAATTATAAATTTACAGCGATAAACTAATTTTAACCTATTACGTATATTATGAACTTCCACATTTCATATTTAATTGTCAAAAAATTTTTTCTCAATTTTCAAAATCTAAATAAATATATTTTTCTTATGATTATATATGAAGCATTTATCTTGCAGATAAAACGCATATTGAACATGATACAATTTTTTCAATGAATTTAATAACAGTCAAAAGTTTCAAAATCTATAAAAATTCAATGGTCCAGCTGTTCATATGCTATACAAAATAAAAATTGAATGTATTTGAAAAATTGAAATTTAAGTTTGAATCTTACTATTTCTTCAACTCAGATAAATTATATAAGTTACTAATGTAACATAAATAAATATAAAAGACAATAGTGTTTTCAATTGTTAAATTATTTTCTACTATGAAATTATATTTTATTTCTTATATTATTTGAACAACTGAACCATTAACTTTCTACACATTTTGAAATTTTTTGCTGTCATTAATTTTATTGAATAATTTTTTTTTTGAAATTGTTGGAGAAGAGTGAAAAGTCCATCATATCGAGTGCTGAGAAAAAAACATAAGTTTTCAGAAGCGACCTAGTAGAATTTCTCCTTTTTTCCAATTTTCAGTACATCCGCGCTCGTATTCCTTTTCCATCGCGGTGCGAAAGCTTTATTCGCTTTTCCCGCTCAACCAACCTTGCACTTCAAATGGGATTTCAGTTTGCAAGCGCGAAATTGGTTTTATTGTTTCACAATGGATCGCTATAGTTAGAAAAAACGGCAAAGTGCAAGGGAGCGAATGCGACGGATACGAGAAAAATATAGATAGGGAAGGAGGGGGAAGGGTATTGATATTAAATAAAGGAAGAAAAATAATAAAATTCATCAAAATTTTTACATAGATACTGATGATACACACTGAAAGATTTTATTCATCAATAATTTAAAAAAAACTTTCATTAATCTTCACAGTTTAAAACTATTTTTAATACAATAAGGGTGCTATGCTTTATACAACACCACTATTTCAATGTTTTTTATTGTACTTCTATCATTTTATAAATTTATTCGTCGTACTCGCTCGGGAATAAACAAAATGCACCTTGGTCCGAAGTAACTTAGGGAAATATAATGTCTCAATGTCTCATCGAGACAGCTCGAAGGCGCATCGAAAATAAACGAAATTTATAGCCTTTTTGGGATTTTGTATGGCAAATCCACTTCGAATTCGCTGGGAAAGCTATAATCCGAAAGAGAAGTGCCACGATGCTCGGTGTTCTCGGCGCAGCTGAGCCGCGGATAATTCTGTTTCGCTTGGATTTCGCGCGACTTTTACGGTAAACGAAGAAGGCGCGCTCTGCCAGCGTAGAATCGAAGGGACGCGAGTCCTCGCGACGGTGTCGACGGGAATCAAGTGAATACCAAATGCAACAAAGGAAGAATCGGGCGGAATAGTAGAAGCGAAACTCGCGTTCGCTGAGAAAAATTGGGTTGGCGACCGAATTTGACGCAGTCGCTTGTTATGAGCTTTTAGATTTATGTCGCGCATCAAACTTTAACAAAATTAGTTTGCTATGCAAAAAGAAGCAACAGAGCAAAATTTGAAAGAGGCTCTCTATTTTGGCGACTTGAAAAAACACGAAAGTCTTTCATAAATCATCCCTAAAGTTTTCATCGAATTTTTTACCAAAAGTTTTTAATAATTCGAATTGTGTATAGACCAATTAGTCGAAAAGCAAAAGAGTCGAAACTCTATGAAAAAAAAAATTATATACAATGTCCCAGCAACAATTGGCTGCGTTACTTATAATAACGCTGTTCGAGCTCGCTTCAAGAGATCAAGAATAAAAGTAACAAAGATGCTGTTTGTCTCCGTAATATTTAAAAGCCAAAACAGGTGAATTTGTATGGTTCCGACATTATCGACTAATCGTAAATGAAATTATGTTTTTGGCGTCATTTATAAACTTTCTAGCACCTTTACGGATCATAGCAGCATTTACTCCATCCAAAGTCAGAAATTTCTCATAAGTTTGTATGAATTAGACTGTTTAATATATCTTCAGTATAAAATGTGTTAAATTGGCTTAACTATACCGAAACAATTAGTTACAAAAGCAAATGTTTTTTGAAAATACAGAGCAAAATTCCACTTTTAAAATTTACCTTAAATTCCTAGTTCATACTACAGTTAGATATAGATAAACTTGAGAATAGTAGTTCAATTCATTGCTCCTTTTAAAAAATTTTCAATGAGAAAATTTCTTCAGCGTTTTCTGCTATTTCTTAACCACTTATTAAAAAACTAATAAACATTATATAAATACAATGTGGAAATATTATCTTTGTTGTCTTTCAGATGTGAAGTATTCGAATACAAATGTGTATATGCCTCGCTCTTGCAGGGTTAGATAAAAAATTATAAAGAATGATGAAAAATATCATTTCACTAATCTCTCATTCTATGTTCGAAAATAGCACAATTTTGATAGCTTCGTTGTGTTTAATTCATTAGCTTGTTAAAAACAACTTTTTTGTTATACATGACATCAAAATCCTTTCTATATAAATTATAGTATACAAATACACTTAAAATTAATTACCTCAATTAATGTTTAAATAATGTTGAACAAGCATTCCACAATAATAAAAACAATAAGTTATTATTCTCGCATTATTCTCGCTAAACGGTATTCATGACATAATACTTATACATTCACAACAAATTTTTATATTGTATACTACTGGAGCCGTAAAGTCATGCCGACAATTTAACGAAAATAACCTAATAAATTTATTTATGTTTAAACCGTAATTATTTTCTTTTTTTATTAATACTGTATTTTGTTTTTCTGATTTTACTTGTTTTTTATTTAGGTACGCTCGTTATATCACTCATCATTAAATTATACATATGAAATAGATGTTTTGTTCCACACCTATTTTTAACAGTTCCACTTATGCAAAATTACCAACACACACACACACACACACACACACACACACACACACACACACACACACACAGGTCCCATGGATTTGCATCATGATAGAGATAGTACATCCAATAACCACAAATTCATTATCACTGCGTTAAGATCCACGGCCTGTGTAGCACCATTTATAAATAAATTCTCGAGTCCAAGAAACCTTATAGTTTACTTTAAATCATGAGGATGAATACATTGGACCATGAAGCTTGCAGAATTCTTCTCTCTCTCTCTCTCTCTCTCTCTCTCTCTCTCTCTCTCTCTCTTGGGGGGTCCTTTGCGACGCATAAAATACATCCCGAGACGGGCGCGCAACGACCTGCGCGGTATAATCGGGTCGCGACAGTCCCGCGAGCGCGGGGCGAGATAGGACGGCGACCGTTCGAACAAACGGGATTAATTTTTAAGGCGAGCTCTTCGTCCGACGCGACCGCTCCATTGGATTTTAAATATTAAAATCGTTTAAGCCGAGCGCAGGACGAGGCGGGGCGCGCATCTCCTGGCAGAGGGCCGCATCATTTATGCGGGTGCGTCGCGTCGCGACCCCCAGCACGTGCTAGGGATGGAGGGTTCAGGGGTGGATCGGTAACGAGTCCTCCCAGCGCGGCAGGCGCGGCGACGAATTAAACGTCCCGTGTCAATTGTAATTAGAATTTGAATTTCTACCGTGAAGCCGTCCATAAATGAAGAAAGGAAGGCAGAAGGGATTTTTTACAATGTCAACTTGTACATATAGGGAGGTATTGAAACAATCTTACTTCTGGATATGGGAGTCTGAAAATCGTCCAAAATAGTTTGGGATAATTTATGGATGCCCTGAAAGCGACGTCTTGAAGCGTCTCGCGATTCGTGCGCTGGTATTTCAGCGTTGCAAAATTAGAAATTTCGACTTCTCTTTGATACCCTATTTACGTACATTTGAAGGAAATCGTTGAATGAAGGAGTATAACTGCACTGTAGCGTAACGCATTTATTGACTATCTACCCTTGCCTTTAGGACGTTAAAGTTTCATATTTAAATTTTTAAATTAATCATACACATAACTGGCAATGAATTTTAAATAAAATATACAGAACTGATGAAGTTTCAGCAAATTGAATATAAATCCGAGTATTTTGAAATGATTAAATTCGTTACAAAAATTTATTCGTTTCTGGAAAGTAAAGTGGAGCAATTTAAAATATTGCTTTCCTTGTAATTTCAAGCTATCAATTCACTCGAGCGCTCTTTAACGATATAAGTGAAATAAAATTTTAACTGTCTCGATTTGAAAGCTTGACGAATAAATCTTATTCCATTTAAATTAACAAGTAAAATTCAAGAATTTTCTGATAAATCAAAGTGCGCATATCTAAGTGACTAGGAAGATAATTTAATGATAATTTGAGATTCAAACCAATTAAAATTGCTGAGAGTAATCAATGTATAAAAAATAAATTATGAAAACAATACACTAAACTATTAATGTTCCAAAACATTTTATTACAAAAGTAAGCAGTCATTTATTTATTACTTTATTTATATACTTTTATTTTTAAAAAATGTATCAGTCTTTATACGAAAAATTACCGCAGTAATTATCACTAAATATATACTTCCAATACCCTTTGAACCACAGCTTTTATTCAGAAACATATTTCTACAGTCTAAACGATCCTAACGGTTAATGTATTAAAAAAATCATTATACAACTGATTTTTCTTCACGCCGAGTTTTTAATTCAATATTATTGAGATAACAATTGAGCCCATCGTATTTTCGCATATTCCATTTTATACCACTAGATTGAAATATATAGTATTTAAAGAAATTTTTTTATTACGTTATTTAACGTCGCTATATTTATGCTTCCAAATTTGGTGCAAATCAGTATTTGAAAAATGTTTATAGTACTGTTTTTTATGTATTTTATTTTTGAAGCTAAATCTATTTTTATGATTAAAGAACATAGATATTATTACTTGCACAAAATCTAATCTAAAATTCTTAACCTTTCTCCATCAACGTTTAAGCATATAATTTTGTTCAAATTAACTCAAAATTAATATATTAATAGAATTACAAAATATTATAAGGCTTTATTACAAAAAAGTAGACTAGCGAAATTTTGGGTACAAATTTTCAAATTGATTAGGCCGATACTACTTATTTATTTTTTCAGTCTAGTATTGTAATTTTAATCAAACATATCAGATTTACATTTTCAATCATTTTTTATGATCCTTCTATTAACTGAAAATTTAAGTACGCGTAGAATTGAAAAATATTTCATTTATGGATCAAATTCAATTAAAAGACTTGTTTTTAAGTCTTAATTTAATTAGTTCATGGTGTCCTAAAAGTCAAAACATCCGATGTTATTAAAAGAATGAGAGAATAATATATCTCCTCATAGGGCATGTTCAACCCACTCCGTTTGGGAGCGCTATTTCATCTTAAACTAAAAATAAATCTTATTATTATTTTAAGAAATATGAAAATTTTTAAGAATTTGTCTCTTCTTTGAAAAATTGAAGGAATTAATCTCCACCTATTTAATATTAATAATAGACTATTATAAACGTAGATAAATACAGTAATTAATATCCACTAATTATTATCAGTTCAATAAAAAACTGGCAGAAATCCATATTTTTATAATTAATAAAATATAAATAAGAATCTGTACTTGCTTATAAGAACTACTATGTAATTAATATTTCATTACTAGTTGAAATGGAAATCTTGCCAAGTAATAAATGCAAAATACACATTCAACTGAATTAACTACATTAAATTGTAAATATCTGCACGATATGGAATTTTATAAATATATTATAAAATTTTAATTCTATCAACAATATATGACAATAATTATAATTTAGAGCAATATCCGAAGAAATTAACATTCGAAAATGTATATACTATAAAGAACATTTAAAACTATTAATTCTTTCATAGCATTAAAAGAAACCTAAAGAACCTTTACGATCTTACAATATATATATATATATATATATATATATATATATATATATATATATATATATGGACTTTCTGGTTAAATTAACATTCAGCGCCGCGCTGCTCGCGCCCATAGCGCGCGAACGATGCTTTAAAAAAAAAACGAACAAAATCGATCGCCTGCTCGAGATAACAGTTTCATTCGCCCATGTGCGCGCATTTAAGCAATCCGAACAAAAACCAAAGTATGCGATAAAACTTTTAAATACTCCCGTTGTGGAAGATGGTTGGGAGCAAGAGGACCGAGTGGATGGGGAGAGCTGCCAGCCACACCAGCGCGAGAGCTCGATCGGCGAATCAATCGAATCGCTACGCGCGCGGAGCAGCGACGATTACTTCGCGACAATGGGCCGCTGATTGTCCGAACGCGCGAGGCAGGGGAGATCTGGACACCCCTTCCCCGGCGCCTCGGCAGTCCTTGCACGTTTCGCGCGGCCGGAAGAGTTCAAAGTACGAAAAGCTCGCCGCGCGACTTCTTTCCCAGTCAGGGGATAAAGGAGTTACCGTCCCCATTCCTGTTTCCACGCGTGCACCACCCGGAGGAACAGGTACGAGGTGACGGACATGCAGGATGACCGAAGGGAAAAATGGCGAAAGTCCGGGGCAGTTTATAAAAGAATAGTAAAAGGAAAAAAGGGGGGCCGAGGCTGAGGTTGGTTTTTCGAAGCTTATTGAAAATGGATATTGCCTGCACTACGGGGAGAAAAACGATTGGACGATTTTCTTTCCCATAGCGATATAAAAGAAAATTTATAGTTTATTAAACGCCGCGCAGTCTTAGCACTCGACGGGATAATCGTAAATTCTTCCTGCTTTCATATAATATAAGAAGGGCGACCCCCGTTCTTTTCCTTTTTTTATTCTGCCGAAGGCTGTTCGACTTAATTCTTGAAGGATTGAATTCACTCCATTTATGGAGAGAGATTCCGTTTTTTATATATACGCGTACAATATAGTATGTCGGAAGAATAGAAGAAATTGAAAAAAAGCCAAGATTTATGGCTTCTACAGGGTAGACGAAAATTTTGTTTTTATTAAAGTAATGTAGGCAATAAACCTTCGGTTGATTTATACAAGTAGAAAAAATAGTGCGCTCGTAAAGTTTGAAATTATCATTTAAAATTCAAACATCAAGTATAATTTAATTGCTTTTTATGTAAACAGCATATAGCGAAATTTTAGTACCGCTTATAATTGATTTAATAGTTATCATAAATAACAGATGCCCAATATATTATTCTATAAATAATTTAGACTCAGCCTCTGGGCCAATGTTAATTTACTCAATTTTCATTTAGTCCTACGTAATAAATACAGAGGGCAATAAATCGAATGAAGCCCTCTGCTTTGAATATCCGTTTTAAAGCGAAATGTTTATATATTCATTAAGATGAAACTATTCCGCGAAAACGGATGGAATACTGTAATTTTTCTGGTTAAAAAATACGCGTTTCCCCTTTAATTGAGTCGGCGAAAATTCCTTGAGAGGGAGGAGGGAGAGGACAGAAATTCGTAAAACACGTGGGGAAACTAGCTGTAAGTATTCCGCCCTATTTGGCGTCGTGCGGCCTCTAAATGCAAGTTACTTAAAAGTTTAATGCAAAGTATATGTATAACTATATATCTCTATAAATATATATGCTCCTAACGGCGCAGGGAATAAAGTTTTCAAGTTAGTTTTTAAGAGTGAAAATTACACTTTAAAAATTTTCGGTATAACAGATAAAGAGTAAAAGTTCGAGATATCCAAATGAAAGGGGTAAGGAAAGTGACAGCAATAGAAACTAAGTGAAAAAAATTAAGAAGGACGGAGAGAAAAAATGAAGAGGCATTGCGGACGCGCTGGTGCGAGAGTGAGCATGAGAGAGAGAGAGAGAGAGAGAGAGATCGGAGAGAAACGAGAAATAAAGGAGAAACGCTGGAGCAAGAATGGCCCGTACGGTGAAAAAAAGATAAAGAAAAAGTAAAAAAGTGGAGAAAGAAGAAGAAACTATATAGAGATTGGATCGTTTTCTAGCGATAATGCCCGGGGAAAAAAGGGAAAAAGTTGTCGACACGGCCTTTCGCTAACTTAGGTGTTTCACTGCGCGACCATTCTTTCGCAACGACCAGAAAAGTCACGGAGCGGGTCGGGGAAAACAGCGATTTTCCCTCTCCCTCTCCCTTCAGATTCGACCGTTGAGATTAAATTGATCTTTCAATTCATTTAGCAGGCGTTGAATACCGAATGAATTGAATGTTACAGTGAATTTTCTGGCGAAATTTTTAGTTAGTTTGATTTATGGAAAAGATGTTGCTGCTTCTTGTATTTATTAGTTGAATAGTCAATTGGGAATTTACGAAGGAAATGTCCTGTCTTACGAGTACTGATCTATATGATTTTAGGCAAAAAGTCATAGAAAATCGAAAATCAGATAATTCTGCTACAAACAGTAATGATCATTTATTATTTCTTCTATTTTAACACGAATGTTTTCGGAACGCTAATTTCAATATCTTATTTTGTCAAATATTTATTATAAATAATTCTCTAGACAAATTGAAATGCTTTATGATTTCAATACAGAATATTCATTATTGAAGTAAATTTTGCTCATTCGGCGCTAATTTGGGAAATTTTTTACAATCTGCAAACTACTATATATCAATAATATAAAATCTGCCCTTGATGATAATTCACTCTGTATTATTCTCATTAAAATTATTGCACATTGCACATATCATAAATAACGCAATGAACGATAAATTAAAATACCTAAAACAATATGAATAATTCTACATAAATGACTAAATGTTCTTTGATCCTTGAGACTTAAAATTCTTCTATTATTTCAAAAGCAGGCCATTTCGAAATGGCAAATACGGCGCATATGGCGATGCTCTTTGACCGCAGCGAACAGCGAATGAGAAAATGGATCGGTGAGCAGGAAAAGTGGCTATTATAAGTTGGCCTGCCACTGGAGACTCGGTTTGGCAGAGGCGACCGCTGCAGGAGCTTCCGGTCCAGGCTTTTATGATACCGAGCGCATCGATTTACTTACCATGCGAAAGGAGAGATGGCCGAGATATGTATTGGAGGAGGAAATATCGGAGCTCCGTGCATATTTAAATATTCCGCGATCGAATGAAAAATTTAATTTGATATATTTTAGTTCTATACGCGAAAGCCTGCAAACGTTACGATAGGAATGAATCAGTGGAACTGCAGGCCGACAAAAATATTGCGTGACGGAATATATACTACTATATACTACTTGTTTATAGCGAGAATCGATAAACGATTTTCTTTAGAAAATTTCATATGTTAATAAGAAATATATTTTTCTTTCCTCTTGAAAGGAGTCGGCGATTTTTTAGTCTTCTTGAAAATTGTCTTAGTGTCGAAATAGCTATTGAATATTATATATTATTCAATAAATAGTTATTGAAGATTTTCGCGATGTGGAACTAATGAATATCAATTAGTATTTTGTACAATTAGAAACAAAGAGAAAGAGTGAAATCTATTTCTACTCTCATTCTTCAATTATACTCTTTTTAAAGCATATCTTTATAGATTCGTAATTAATCAGTTTTAGAAAAATTATTTAGAACTATATTTCTTTTTTATTCTCATTTTTCACACGATCTCTCTCTCTCTCTCTCTCTCTCTCTCTCTCTCTCTCTCTCTCTCTCTCTCTCTCTCTCTCTCTCTTCTCTCTCTCTCTCTCTCTATCTCTCTTTCTTTTTTCTTTTAACTTTTTCGTGCACTAGTATTTAATTAATAGGCATGGACTGCAATGTTTTGAGAATTTGAGCTGCTTATTATTGTTAATTTATTGACTGATAGATTTCTTAATCCTGACCTTTATTTTACTCATTATACTTTTATGTTTCTAATTTTTTAAAATTTTATTTCCTGATTAGTCGAGTATTCTTCTGTTATATAAGTCAGTAAATGATTTAATGTGATATTTTATAGTATCTGTAACTTCTATTAATTTCAATAAATGTGAATGTTTCATCACTTCTGCCAAAATGTTTTATACAAATTTTTACCAAATTTTTCTAACAAAATATTTATTATCTCTATTGAATATATGTTGCTCTATTGTGCTTGATACGATATTGATATTCCAGCCAATACACCGATACATCTGTCTATTTCTAAATTGGAGATTAAAACGTTGTAAAAGTAACTCCCGTTATATAAGCGAACGACGATTGGCTATCAGTCAAGGCGCGAGCCCAATATACGCGCAATCTCTCCGCGTCCGGGGAGCATTCCGGGGGCGTAGCATCGCGTCTAATGCGAAACTGAAGGGGCCTAATCTCTCTGATAGGGATCCGTGCGCGCGCGAGTCCTCGTCCTCGAAATGAAGACCATAAATCCCCCCCCTCGACGCGGGCGCGGCGCCGCGTTCTGCGAATCGACCGCGCCCCTCGCGCTCGGTGGGGTTAATCCATGCCGCCGCTGCTCCTTCCTCATCCGCGATCCTCCGACCCTTCGACTTTTCTTTTCCTCGATGACTCATCGCGCGGAATGGCGGTCGACGTAATGTAAGCTAACGCGTCGGCCCGAGATTAGCCGAGGTGCGAAATCGCCAAGTTTCCCAACCGACGCGTAACGTCCTCGCTCGGATTTGCAATTTTATTGCCGATGAGGAGCGAAGGGGTTTATACTCTGCTGGATGCGCTGGGTAGTGAAGAAAGAGAGACCGAGAGAGAGAGGGAGTGCAAAAGGAGGAGGGGAGGCTTAGAGCTTTATGCGAGAGGATGAAAGGGTCAGCGCCGATGACGTCGATCGACAGCGGCAGAGTCACCTTACGTCGTTGTCGTTGTCGCTCCATCTCCACCTCCTACTCCTGCCTTCCCCCTCTTCCCTTTGACGTGACCTTATTCCTTTCCCTGTTATGAGGCCGTACGCTTGTACGCGTTTCTTTGGCGGCGGCCGCGTACGAAGAGAGGCTTAACGCCCGGCATTTATTCGCCATTCTTTTCAATATAATTACAGCGCCGATGCCGCTGAGAGGCGAATTCAGAAGCCATCCGTCAGTCGAAGTTCGGTATATTGTCTATTTAGAATAGATACTACTATCATAGAGGCTGCCTGGGAGAAGTAAATCTCCATTGAAATTTAGGAAAATTCGAATATTTTTACATCTTATGGAGCGACAATACGTGATAGTAAAAAAATAATAGTGACTTTTCTTGGCTTCTGTTAACAGAAAATAGATTTTGAATCGGTCACAGTAAACATAATAATTTATCGTTACGAAAACTCGTGTGTACTTCGACAGAAAATCAATATCAGAAGTTATAGTTAAAATTTCAAATCAATCGCACAAAAAAATTCAGCCAGTTGCAGTGCCCACCGATTCTAATAAAATAGTTTTGAGAAATACAAAATGAAAGTTTGACAACGTATTTCATATGAATTTCTCATAGAATATACAATATCATATGATATTACAAGAAATTTTCAAAAATTTAGATTATTAAATTTTTGTCTTTAATCTGCTTTTTCAGATGTATATAATTACCTTTCCACGTTAGAATTTATCTCATCAGTTGGCCTTGTAGCTACGATACGATCTTTCTGAGCGCTTTTTCTGTGTATCGACGGATAATGAGCTGCCATTTTATTTTATAGAAAATAATTGTAAAAATGTTAGTAAATGTAAAGTCTTCAATATTTTTGACCATTACCTACAACTCGAGAAGAAGAAACTAGGAAAATGTTTTTTCTTTAATAAATAACATCTAGTAAACTCTTATAATTCTGCGCTTGATCGATTGGCCTTACCAAATGTTTTAAATCGATCAAAAAATATAAAAAAAGAATTTATAAAATCTTAACCATTATTACTTATTTATTTTTGATTATACATTTAGATAAATAGAACATATGCAATGTGAATTTGCTTGAGTCTTTTTTTATCATTTTCCAAAATACCGTTTAATTTCCTATTAAACGTTTCCCGTTTACCAGCTCACGAACTATAAAAGTAAAAAACATGGAAAAAGGGGTTTTAAACCATTAAAATCTACTCCTTGGTTTTTAAATTTAAAATCTTTCCCTTTGACAATTGTATTTGTCGAGCACAGAGTAAACTAAGCTTAATGAAGTGACTTTTTATTGATTTATAAATCAGAATATGGAATTATTAATTTTATGCTTCACAGTTTTATATCTTTATGAGATGAGTGTGTTTTAATAAAAAAAAATCAAAAGAGTCAAATACAGAATATTAATAAAAACGAAGCTTCTCAAGAATGCTTTTAAGAAATTATAATAATAACTGTATTAATGTTTTTAATTTAAATTAATGCTTATTTTAAATAAGAAAAAATGCGAGAAGATTCTTTTATTATAGTATATAAATGTCAAAGAAATCGATCACACAAGAAATTAAATAAATATAAAGAAAAAGCCATAATGCGCTTAAATAATGTTTCTCTCAAAAGTTGTTATATTAATTCATTTATTGAAATGACAATAAAAACAATTTAAAATCAAATTTTTTTCTAAATATATCGATTAAATTAATTCATAATACAGTGAGTGATTTACCATCAACTGTTTTCAGAACACATTAATAAAAGTATATGATTCTTTATAACAATATAAACATTTAATACGAAATAGTCAACAAAGTTTTTTTTTAAAATTTAATTTTTTCGTATTAATTTATAGATAACTTAGTGAGTATAAATTTTAATAAACAACGATTGCTTCAATATAATCTGACATACTTCATATGTATTATTAATATGCCACAGTAATTTTTATACCATAAATGATTTAATAAAAAGAGCATTCATAATAAATTGCCTTGCCTAAAAATAATGTTCGAACATTATGGTAACTTCTTGTTTTTATTCATTTTTTAATATTCACTTAGTAAATTTTTGTTAAGCACCTGCATTTTTCCATCTTAAATTACTTGCTATCGCCCCTCATATATATATATATATATATATATATATATATATATATATATATGTCTTATTTTGTGATTTTTCTATATCGTAATCTAAATAAATAAATAATATTTACATATTTACATATTTTTAAATATGTAAAACTCATTCATCTTGTTTCCTTACGTTATATTATTAACTATTATATAAAAGAATATTATTATGTCGGAATAATAGCTAGTAATTTTAGCGCATAAGTAAAATGACATCAGAAAATTTCTTTCGAATTTACAGCTTGTCACTCTTACTTTGAGTAGCTTCGTAAGCTAAATATTGTATATTCTTCTATTACCGTTTTTATGATCTGTATTAAAGAAGTAAAGTGACGTTTTAAGTTTGACGAAATAGTCAAATTTATTGTTGTTATGAACGACTTCCACCGAATCTGATGATTGGAAAGTTTTCTGTCTCTAAAATTGAAGAGATCCATTAAAGAACAGACATTTATCATATTTGAGAATCTAAACACTCAGTTGCCAAATGAAGTCCTAATGAATTGGAAAATACATTCGATGCAATTATAACTGATCTGAATTTACGAAGAAATAAATATTATATTGTTCATGAAAAATGCGAAATTACTTTTTGTAGCAAATCTCGTTCATATATTTTTTTGTATAATATGTTTTGTATTAAATTATAAAATTAATAAAATGATTTGGAAGTAAAATTACATCATTTTATAATTATTCGATAATCCGAAAAGTTAAATGAAATGAAGTATAAATTGAATAAAATACTGATTAATTCAAGGACCTGCATAATTTTAAACTTTCCACAATAGAACTAATTAACTATCAAACTCAATTTAGGATCGCTATTATAAATTTATAATATGGTAAATATTGTTAAAAAAATATTGAGAGATAAGAACAAAAAGAACATATATTAGTCGCACTGAAAATCTTTTTTATTAGTAAAACAATAAAAATAATGAAAAGGGAGTGTGGAATATAATATCTTCATTTGAATATCATTATCATCGTTTAATAGATAGGCAACTACAACAATTATCCAACACGGAGTTGACAAACGTATACAGTACAACCCCCATCACCCATATTCCTAGTCTCATTTTCCACTTCTACAGCCCAAGTAAGAAATATACTTGTAAATACAGTTTTCCTTCTTTCCCTTAATGCACGCGCATTTTTACGACTGACACCATATAATTTCATACTCCCCCGGTGACCGCAACGATTCTACCACCGAGAGCGGTGGTAGAAGCAACAGTAGCAGTGCCAGCAGCAGCACTAGCAGAAGTAGAGGTAGGGAGGGAGTGCGATATCGAGCGAGAAAAAATCTCACTAAAGAGACCTCTGGAAGGTTGGGGGTTGTAAGGGGAGCTCGCCACCAAGGTAACAGCGCGAGTACGAGCGCTCACACCCTAGGATGAGAGAGTGTTTCCTCATCTCTCTCTCTCTCTCTCTCAACCTCTCTCAAACCTCTCTTCGCCATCATCCTTCTTGCGCTGCGTTTTTTTTATACCCGTGCGGAGACTCGGGTGGAATGATTTCAGTCGGCGTGGTTGCGTATAGAACGCGCGCTACGTCCCACTTTCTCGATTATCATAAATTAGGACCGGATTTTAATTAAGATTCCATTTTCGAAGAGTGGCGATGGGAATGGCTTCGGGTTACGGGGGAAAAAAGGGAACGCGAGAAAGAACGAGAGAGAAAGAGAGGGAGAGAGAGGAGAGAAGATAGGAAAAAGAGGCGCAGACTTTACCTCATCGCGTGACTGACGATGGGCAGGGTATAGACGGAAGAGAAAAGAGATTCTTCTCTCTTTGAAGGTCTTTGTTGCTCTTCTCTTATAAATTGTTAAGCTTAATTCACGAGAGAGAGAGCAAGAATGGAGCTCATTAAATTCGCCCGGATTTCCGCCACGGATTTGAGCTGTGACGGTTGAGACGTATATATATATATATATATATATATATATAGATTTAAGAACACTTCATAACTGAATTTATTTTAATTTCCAGCCGAATGAAAACAAGAAAAAGATCAGCTGTTCTATAATTTAAAGCACCCCAGTAGTACTTATATGTACAAATAGCAAATGTTTAATTTTCAAGGAATAATAATTATAGATCGTTTCTAAATGAAGCTTTCGACATATGAATACATAACATAAGCTTTGAAAATAATTTGTAATAAGCTGTTAATCTTGTCTTTAAATTAGCTTGGTTTTCGCTGTAATACGCTACAATTTGGATTTTAATCTCTTGTTATCTTAGGTAATTTAAAAGAGATTTACTGTACAGAGTAAACAATCCTGCAATCATTGGATAAACTCATCAATGAATGAAACATTTTTTAAACATAAATTTAAACTCGTTCACATTATTTAATTTATATTTATATATTAGTTATAAAAGTGAAAGTTTCAAAAACTATATATATATATATATATATATATATATATATATATATATATTCTATTTCTATATCTATATCTATATCTATATCTATATCTATATAATAATATTCTTCAGAGACGTGTTTGTTTATTTGATCACAAAAATTCGGAAAACTAATTTTATAAAATAGTATTGATTCCGCACATTCCAATGATTCGAACCCTTCCAATTTTACAAGAATTGCAATTTCCTATTAATAAACCTTCTTTTACTATTGCCATTAATAAGACATACGTTGAAACTTTCAAATCTGTATGGATAATCTTATGATCTGAGTGTTTTATATTTATAGCTATGAATATGTGGGACTTACAACTAAACTACTTACATTCTAAAATCAAGTTATTTCATTATCAAAAAATAAAAATACAATTAAAAATGTTTTTGGGTTATTATAGATTTATTGAAATATACTTATATTCAATTGAAAGGTACATGTCTTGTATTTTTTATAAAAATAATTTACTAAATAATTTTTATTGTACTATGTATTTTTATATTAAAGAGCCGCGACAGCAATAAGGTCGACAAAGGGAAAGAGAGATAATTTTCCATAATTAAATGATAATATTCGATCAGCAATCGAGAGGATTAAATTAAGGATTAAATTAGGTAAATGTAATGTAATAAATTGAATATGATAAATGTAATAAATCTACTGTTTTTCAGAAAGTAGGATATATATATATATATATATATATATATATATATATATATATATATAAATTCATTATCGATCTCTCATTTAAAAGGAATGAAAGGTTAGTAAAGTTATACTAAATTATCGCGAATTCAATTAGAGTACTCAAATGTTTATGTACTCTATAACAACGTAAACGCCGGCGTATAAGGATCGACGAACGGCCTTGCTGTCAGCAATATTGGAAACTATAATCCGTAACAAATTGATAGGCGAAAGGTGGGAGGGGAGAGAGTCGTATTATCGACAAACTCGAATTCAGTCAATGCACCATTCTCCGTTAATGGATCGTTAGCCAATACACAGTGGCTAAGATTTCATTCGTCATTCGGTTTCTCGGAGTGTTATTACATGCAACCTATAGATAATTCCGTGCGGTATCGTATGTATAATAATCAGCGATAACTTTTTATATTTTCAGATTGTTATCTCCTTGTCAGAAAATATTACTTTCATGAAACGGAAAACTGGAAGCTCTTGTAATCTAAATATTTGCTTCAAAAAAAAAAAAAAACAAAAACTATTAAAATGTAAGGTATGTATAATTTTTGGATGCATGATAAAATAGTTGTGAATAGGTTCCAATTATGAATAGGTAAAAAATAGGAAAAATATAGCCTGCATGATTTATATTAAATGATGGTAACAAATATCGTAGTAAAATTTAGTACAAACTGTGTTTTCATGGCACACACTTGGAAAACACACAAAAATCATGGTATATTGAATTTAAAATTATATTTTACATAGAAGTATTAAATATCTCTTAAATAGATATTTAATATTCACTACATTTTTCACTAGAATTTGTATTTTTTTTAAGAAAACTGCAAAGATGAAAGATTTTTTATTACGTTTTATGTTTTATCATGTAGGAAGTTTGGAATCATGTTTGCATAGAATAAACTACATATATGCTTTTAAAATTTTCCGTATCTTTAATTTATTGATTAATCATTTTCTTTTTTTTTAATTTCTCTTTAAATAATTTTTATAAATTTTATCAATGCTGTATGATTATTATATCCCCTTTCAACTAGAGTATGGTACAATAAATACGATATTGGAGGGCGACATATAACAATCACATAGAAATTTGCGACGTTTTGATAACTAAAGATTTGCCACCCTCTTCAGATAAATCTAACTGGTACTAAAGTAATACCATTGTAGTGTCATTGATAGTGCCAAATCCATAGTTGAAACTCATAGTACTTATTTCACCGATGTTTATCTATCTTATCAATGTTATATACAAATCAATGAAAAATTGCATTTTATCCTTAGAATTCACTAGTTATAAATCGTATGTTTTGATATAACTGTTCCTATAAACTTCTCATTATATATTGGGTTCACTCTATGCAATTGAACAACAATTTTTTTCAACAATTAGTGATTTCAACAAATGCCACTATTATGAATTCTATGAAAATATCCGTATATATGTACTATATAATGATAATATTAGAAGGATTTTTGTTTAATTCTCGCTTCTCGCAATTATTGGAATGTTTATAGCATTAGTATAATAAATTAGTAATGTATAAAAAGAAAAGATATCTTTTTAATTTGGCGCATAAAATATACAGTTAGGTATATCTCCTTTATCAATATTTTTTAAAGTATAAATAGTGCCATGCCGAAATATTAAGAAATCTATACTATATTACTCTTATTTAACAGTATATTTGACCGCTAGTTGATTATTTATCTCAAGAGACATTTTACACTCGAGTTAAGCGAGGAAGATAAACCTCGTAAAAGAAATAATTAATTTGCAGACTAATATTGAACGATTTTTTACAACAGATGTTACAACAGACGAAAAATCTTCGTAAATGTTATATTATGATTAACTAATTCATAAAAAATTTTCTTTCCCATTTTTATTAAATTTTACCGAATAATGAAGCCATTCATGCTTTGCAAAAAATTGACTGATTTGTCAATTTTGTCCATGTATAAATCATCGGCTAATAAATAACTGTATCCATTTTCGAAAAAATTGTGTCAAAAATTACTCTGTAAAGACACCGTTATGAAATTAAACAAGCAAGATTTTCAGCTGATGTTCACTGGTCACATGCCGGTAGCTTGCATATAATTCAGTGAGAGATTCTGCATGCCCCGTATGCTCGCACCTCAGTCCCTGGCGCGAACGTGTATAACTCCCGAATGTATACGTCAGTTCAAATCAATTGCCGGCAGCGAACAGGAGATGGATGCCCGGGACAAATAGGCAGATACTACCGTAAAGACCGCAAAGGTAATTTAATGAAAGCCCCTCTTCCCACCTCTTCCTAACATAACGAGCAAGAGAAGTCGAAGAAAGAAGTGGGAAGAGAGTACGAAGCACAAAGGATAGATAGCGCGAAATAAGCGAGAGAGATCGAATTGGAGAGAAGCAGAGAGAGAGAGAGAGCAAGACAGAGGCGTAGCGTACTAGCAAATGAAGTCAGGGGAGAACAACGATGTTATACGGATGTATGCTAATGAAGATTTCGGCAGAGGATGTTTAACATCCGACGATACGAATTGGCTCGTTGCGAGTATTGTCAGGAAGCGGCGCGTGAAGAACGCCATTCTCTCAGCTCCTCCACCTTTGCACTTTGGGGCTCGTAAGTCCGGGCGCGCGTGAGGTCGAGTCGCGGGTACGCCCCCTGCTCTCATCGCGGAACCTCAGAAGGATGCCACTCTGAAGTTAATCACCCACGCTAATGGTCGTACAGAGGGAGGATCACGACAACGTGAGCGTTACTGTAGTTCATCTATCTGCCGTTGGATGGAACTTTTTAATGTAACGCTGGTCTCAAATATTCATTCGTTACTATCTCGAAGCTCCTAAATGATGCTCAGTTGCGTCAAACTGACCGCCTGTGTACCCAGTAATGGCTATGAATATCAAGCTACTTACTATTACAAAATAATTAGCACAAGACAAAAAATAGATTCCTTAAATATCTTATTATTAATCATTGGGTAAAGCATCACAGTGTCGGCGTAGAAAAACTCAAACAGGCTCGATGAGCTTGAAACAATAAAATCTACCTCCGTAATGACAGTCATAATCAGCGAATCGAAAGTACACTACGAAAGTATCAATAGCTCGTCAAACGGCGAAAGAAAATTTTGTAACCAAAAGTACTAACAGATGACAGCTGGCTCAGAAAAACATATTGTAAAGATACGGATATATAGTATAGCATTGTCTATGATTCGCCTAGGCTCGCAAAACGATACGAAATACTAAAGGAGCTAGGGTTACTACCATAAAGATACATATTAATTTTCATTGCATAGGACAGGGTAAGTTGGATGAATTTCATCACTTTATTGATCGCTCCACCCTTTAACATAACGTTTATTGTTTTACTTTTTTCAATCGAGTGATTGAAAATCTTTCACCAAATTCTTAGAGAGATTATGTATAAAATTTAACAAAATTATTTGCCCTTACTTTTAAATTAAGTATATAATTATGAAAAAAAATTATGATACGGCAATAGTAAGTAATGTTAGACGATGAAAAATGGAACTGAGAAACATGAAACTTGCTACACTTTAATATAGAAGTTAGAGGAACGTTAATTCAATATAGCATCCATATTTGATAAGATTCAAGCTGAACCAATACAAACCCAAAGTTAGGCAGCCAAAAAGCTCAAATTTGGTATTCGAGAAAATATACTTCGAAATATGAATTGTTTAATTAGGTATAGCATAGTACAAAGTTAAACATGTCACTTTTTCAAGTATTGAAACCATTTGATTGTCAATGTTGAGAATGGTCTAAGTTGATGCTGTTGATAAGCAAATTATAATACTTATCAAACTAAATACCATTAAAATTTATAATATTTTTTACTCAAATAATGATTTTGAATACAATTTATGATAAGATTGCAATGAATCATATTGTTAACTTGTATGGATATAAACAATTATAGAGCCCAACTTTACACACAAACCATTTACGGGTCAATTATTCATATATATATATATATATATATATATATATATATATATATATATATATGTTAGTTCTTTTTTTCAGAAAACAGGCGCCAATTTTACCGTTGCCCATTGTACCTTGATGCTGCTCAGAGGAAGAGTACAAGCGAATTCACGCTAGAGTGCATGAAAACGAGCTTGACAGCTCGGCTCCCTATCTATGTTTTCAGTTCGCCGAAAACATTTACGAAAACTATATATATACATATATATATATATATATATATATATATATATATATATATATATATATATATATTGTTTTAACGCGCTCGCAATGCTCGAAGAGAATTTTTCTGCTATTCCTTCTTCCTTATCCCTCTAAGTAATAAACAAAAAATATTAGCAAAAACAAAAATACAGTGACACAGGCAGAAGTCAGCTTACAAGGCTTTCTAATTACTCGTTGATTTTGACACTTCTCTGATAGACCAAATTTGCAGAACACTTTTAACTACCGATGTAGTTATTGATTCAGATTACAGGTATGTATATGCCCATAATTACTTAAAAATACAATAAAGAATATGAATTTAAAAACGATTCGGAAGTCAAATATTAACAGTTATTGTAATGATAATTGTTAATATTTCTTGGACAATATTACATTTGATTATTAAACTAAAAATAAAACGATTTTGTTAGGAGTACATCAGAGAATACCTGGTAATAAAATTATTCAAACATTGTTTATATTTTATAAGAGCAATATTATCATTTTCATTTAAGTTACAACTGTAAAGCAACATAGTATCGTGTTGTATAGTATTGATTCAATTGTGATCTAAAATCTTTTCCAGATATGCGGAGTTTTCTTGTGAGTCTGCATGAATAAGTCAGTAACAAAATATTAGATTTAGTATACGATCAAACGTATTTAATTTTAACCTTTTTATAAAAAATAAAAGTTTTTAACGCCTTTACAGGAACTGATTATATTACAAGCGTATTATCATAAATCTTATATTAGCAATAATAATAACGTTACATTTTCGCTGAGAAAATAATTTTT
Source organism: Sycobia sp. Sy_11 (assembly GCA_018907035.1). Classification (NCBI taxonomy): domain Eukaryota; kingdom Metazoa; phylum Arthropoda; class Insecta; order Hymenoptera; family Epichrysomallidae; genus Sycobia; species Sycobia sp. Sy_11. The sequence continues at coordinate 3,328,932 of JACCIC010000046.1, forward strand.
CAGGTAAAACGTTGATAAAAAAAATGATCATAAAAAATTTCATAAGCCATCCTGCATACGTTATATTGATCATCCAGTCTACCTGCCAGGTATAGGGACAGGCGTAGTCTACTAAATTCCAAGCCATCCATGCTTCGAAGTTTTAGTTATTTTCATCTACATAGTCGTAGTATTTCTATTTATTTTAACTTATATAAGTGATACAAAGTGTCTTAGAATTATAAACTCATATAAAATTATATAAATTGCGAATGTCCTGTGATTCTATACTGAAAATCAATAGTGAAACAATAAGTGTCAGTGCATCAGCCACTAATCGCAATGGATCGGGGTCGGCCTTAAATATCGCCATGAAAAAATCATTCAAAAGAAAAGCAGCTAATATTGAGAACGTAGCGCTAAAGCTAAGTGAAATTAAAATTAAAAAAAGCACAGCAGTAATCAAACATAAAGCACCCCTACTGGATTTAACTAATGGGAGCGCTAGTTCAACAAAAAAGAACATTCCAGGATCCATTCCTGCGAAAAAATTAATATGCAGCATTAATAAAGAAAACATTAATGCCGCCAACGAAATGAAAGAAACAATGCAGGACGTATCTACATTGATAAATAAACCGGCTACGACGATAAAAAATAAAGAGGTCAAGCCAAAACAAAATTCTTCAAGACCGACTTCACCATTTTTAACAAAAAACAGATTCGAAATTTTCGAATCGCGTGAAAATGAAAACTCTACGGAGTTTTCTCAAATAGAGTACGACGACATGGAAATAGTCGGTCCCAACATCATAAATCTGATTCGAGCCAAAAATGAGAAGAACCGATCAAATGTACACAAAGCTACTACAATAAAAGCAGGGGAATCCCCAGCAACCAAGGAGCCCTTAGGCGCACGGAACGAGCTACCTGAGGGCAATAAAACCTTCCGAGCGACATCAACCCAAATGCAGCCCTCCTCAGCGTCAAGGACCCAAACGGAAAATACGCGACGAAACCCATCAGAACGGACAGCAGAATCTACACAGGTTACAAATAAGTCTAAACCTCCCCCAATTACCATAATACACCAAACAGCGAAAGACACAGTAAATCTAATCCAAGACTTTTTAAATATAAAAAACTTTCATATTAAACGGATTCATAATAATAAACATACTTTATACATGCAAAACCTTCCGGATTATTCTAAAGCAAAAAAAGTACTGGTAGAAGCTAAAACAGAATTTTTCACTTTTACCCCCAAATCGGAAAAATTACATACTTACCTTTTAAAAGGTCTAGACGGTAACCTTTCAGAAACGGAAATTTTAGAAGAACTTCGTGCTCTGCAGATGCCTGATGTTCAGTTCATTAAAGTCTCGCGATTTTCAACTAAAAAATCAATCTCAAACGGTCTGCCTCTCCCTATATTTATTGTCCAAGCATCCCCTCAAAGCAATATTAATAGTCTTATAAAAATAAAATACCTTGCCTATTATGCTATTAGATGGAAAAAAATTAGAAAATTCGACATAATTCAGTGCCATAAATGTCAATTATTAGGACATACGTCGCAAAATTGCAATCTAAACTATCGCTGCGTAAAATGCAGTGAGTCTCACGAACCGGGAAAATGTAAAATTCAGAAAGACAACGAATATAATAAAGATCAAATATATTGCGTAAATTGCAAAAATTACGGACACCCAGCGTCGTGCAGAGGTTGTCCGAAATTAGTCGAACTCCGAAAAATATATGCTAATAAAATTAATAAAGCAAGAGAAACAAAAAACAATCGCATTTCTCAAATAACCCGTAAAGTCATTCCCGAGCTTAAATTTGCAGATGTGCTAAAACAAGGCCCGCGTAATGATCCCCCAATAGATATACAAACACAAATGCCAAACACAACAGAACAAAGTCAATCAAATTTAACACTGTCTAATACCTCGCCGCAAATAAACATAATAAACATTATTGAAGAATTTAAAAAAAGCATCTTAAAGGCACTAAATGAACAACAAACACAAATAAACTCTTTAAAAGAAACACTAATAAAACAGGATGAAAGAATAGACTCGATTTTCAATACCCTTAATAGCATCGATGATGACTAACGACAGTAATTCCTCTATAAACAAACGAAATAATCAAAGTCATTTGACTTTTGAATTTCTAAAAATAATCGCTATAAACGTAAACTCGCTTATTTCCAATCAAAAACGGTATAATATGCTTAACATGTTAAACAAAGAGATACCGGACATAGTATTAATTTCAGAAACTAAACTCAATAAAAATCATAAAATCTACTTTAAAAATTATACAATAGAAAAAAATTATACAATTATGCAAGATAGACCTAATTCAACTCAAGGAGGCGGGACAGCAATTCTCATAAAAAACCCTATTAAATTTAAACCTTTCACACACGTAAAATTATCCCAATTCAAAACACTAGAAACCACCATAGTAAAAATTAAAATAAATCACAAAGAAAACTTGTTTCTAATATCAGCCTACGCAAATCCGACCAATCAAAAAGATTTTTACACTGAGTTCGAAAAACTATTCAGTACCTTACAATTAGATAAAGCAGAGAATTACTATATTTTAGCTGGTGATCTAAATGCAAAACATATAAATTGGAAAAATAATAAAAACAATTCGCGAGGGATTTTTCTAAATAATTGGTTAGAAGATAAAAGTATGATTTATAAAACAAGTTTCTACAGTTCTGAACTTCCTTCTTACATAAACGGAAATTCGTTCCTTGACGTATGCCTCGCGGACACACGTTTACAAGTATTAAACTTACGACCCCGCAACACCTTAGAAATAATAGACTATGACAGCGACCACAATGCTCTAAATATAAAAATAAAAAAAAATACCACAGACAACCTAATCCTAGAATCATCACCTAATACTCCGACTTTTAATTTCAAAAAAACGAACTTTAATAAATTTAAATACTACCTAGAAACAAATTGCGATTTACAAATATATAATAATATTAATCTTTCCAACAGTCAAATCAATTCGGCCATAAACGAAATAGAAAATCATATACAAAATGCTATTCTGGAATCAGTGCCAAAAATAAATCAAAAAAACTCCTGCGAGGCATATATCAATAATAAAATCGAAAAATTACAACGCGATAAAAGCTACATACTTTCTCAAATCAATAATATTAAACGAAATTATTCATACAATAGAAAAGAAGAACTAGAATTTTTAGACTATTTGCTATTCAAAATTAGAGTCAAATTAAAACAAGAGTTCTCAAGCTCCATCAACAAATACTGGACTAAAAAAATTAAAAATATTTCAAAAAACAATTCTACAAGAATGTTCCCCTAAATTAACGAAATATTTAGGCCAAAAGGGTCTATATCTATTCCAGCTCTTAAACTCCCCCAAGTCAAAGCTTCCCTTATCCGAGAAGCCGGAATTTCCACAGAAAATACTGCCATAGACGATGAAGGTAGTTTTATTATCTCGAATCCGACTGAAAAACTCGATATTATAGGAACACACTTTTCGCAAACCCACACGCAAAATGAACATTTAGGCGACGAACAAATAAATAATTTAGTCAATTTTGAAATAAATAAACTTAAATTAGAAGTAGACCAGGACACACACAATAATAAAACTGTCAGCACATTTTCAAATGAAAACTACGTAGACAACCCTGAACAACCGGATACAGAAAACAAATATTTCACAAATTTCAAGCAAATAAAAACAATCTTTTCAAAACTTAATAGCAAAAAATCATCCGGTTTTGATGACATACCAAACGTAATATTAAAACAGCTCCCGGATAAAATTAAATGGTACTACACGGTGCTCTTTAACAACGCGCTAAACAATATGTATTTTCCTGAAAAATGGAAGAAAGCAAAACTTATAGCAATTACAAAAAAAGGTAAAGATAATTCATCGCCATCAAATTTGCGCCCCATAAGTCTTCTCCCAAATATAAGCAAAGTATTTGAAGCAGTCATCAACAATTGCTTAAACTCCTTCTGTCAAAGAAATAACATAATCCCAGAAAACCAATTTGGTTTCCGTCACAAACATTCTACAATACACGCAATAAATAAGCTGGCTTCAGACATCTGTTGGGCTCTAAATTCACGACACCGAGTAGCAGCGTGCTTAATTGACCTCGAGAAAGCCTTCGATACAGTATGGACGTCGGGTCTCATTTACAAAATGATTAAAAAAAACTTTCCCAAATATTTAATAAAAACAGTCTTGAACATGATTACTAATAAAAGCTTTATAATGACGGACGGTTTTCACACATCATCTAAAATATGTTACATAAAAAATGGTCTGCAACAAGGAACAGTAAATTCACCAATACTCTTCAATATATATAACAGCGACTTAATAAATCTATTCAACCTAAACGAGTCAACACACAAAAGATCTATAGCTTTCGCGGATGATTTAATAATATATGTTACAGGACGAAAAATTGAAAAAATTCAGTCAGACCTTCAAGAACTCTTTGAAAAGATAAAAAATTATTACAATTCATGGAAACTAAAAATCAATACCTCAAAATGTGAAACGATCCTCTTTAGACCAAAACTAAGTGATCTGGGGCGAAATCAAAGAGTTTTCTGTAAAAACTTCCAAACAAAAGAAAAATATGACGACGGTGAAGTTATTCCTCATAAAAGTTGCGTCCGTTATCTAGGAATAAATATTGATGATAAAATAAACTACAAAAAACATATAGATATTCAATTGAACAAAGCTAAAAATGCCTTTTGGAAAATAAAACGTTTATTTTATTCTAAACATCTAGACAGTAACGTAAAAATCTTATGCTATCAATCCTTTCTAAGACCAATTTTAACCTACGGTTGTCCTATATGGTACAACATATCAGCTTCAACAATGGAAAAAATGAGACTCTTCGAAAGAAGATGCTTAAGAGCCTGTCTTAATACTTATAGGTCTGTACAAAGCAATTATAAAAAATATGTAAGCAATAAGAAAATTTATGACTTAGCTAAAATTCACCGTATTGATTGTCATATCTTAAAAATAAATAGAAACCATTTCGCACAAGCGGCAAATATAAAGGAAAATAGTTTAATTGTTGGTGCTCTGTATCCTAACGATTTATATTACAAGTTTACTCTCAAAACAGGACTGATTCCTCCTGAAGCTTTTATATATCTTGATCAGAAAAACTTTCTCCAAGACAAAAATAACATACCAATAATTTACCACATAAAAAGAAGGGCTGGTAACAAAACAATTTTATATGAGGCAAACCTTCAGAAACAGTTCAATAATGCACAATGGAGATATAGTTCATCTCTCTCAATTAGAGATACACATGATACTCACAGAAAAAATACAAAAAAGTATTGGTGGATTTAGAATAGAAAAGAAAAATTAAATAAAAAATAAAAAAAAAAAAGAAAATCAATTTAGTATAATTCTCCTATGTATTTCTATAAACAGGCGTATAACTATTACATATTCTTCTTATTGTAAATACTTGTAAATAAAACACTTCCCTTCTCCTAACATATCCCATCCCTCACCCCTTATTTATAAAACCTAAATATCCTGACAGCTATGTTAAGTTTTCTCCAAATTTTTATAACATATATAATTTAGGATATTGTGTAAAAGTGCTTCATCAAGCAACTTTATAATAAAAATAAAAGAACTGTTCATTATTAATATTTAAAACCTATGTAAAGTATGACTACGCTATGCCGTCGCGTCAACGGCACTTACTGTCTTAATATACTGTAATTGCGCTCCTTTGTTTATTGAGGATATCAACTATGTAAAAAATATATATATAATTTTTTTGGTCAATAAACGTATTAAAAAAAAAAAAAAAAAAAAAAAAAAATATTGGTCATCCAAAGTTATAAAAAGTAAAATCAGTACCTCCACTGTATAAATAATTGATAGTCGAGAAAAAATGCTGTAATACATTTGGATTACTATATAGAAAAATTATTTTTTCGGCAGGGATGAGCATTCTCCTGGTCATCATGGCTTCTGCCACATTCTTTGGTGATACCGAAGAGCCGTATATGTCGATACGCCTTCTTGCAATCCTAATTAATTTTTTCGCAAACTGACTATTGTGATATTATTGACTCGCCTCTTCTCGCTGATTCCAATTCGAATACCTATGTATATTTACTTTCCCGCAGATTTTCAACCATTCCTTCCAATTTGCTAATTTCCATTAAGTTTTCATGGGCAAAGTAGACCAGCACCGAAGCTACTAGCTGACACCGGACCTGAGACTGTATCTCAGAGAATACTTTAAGCTCTTAAGAACCAAGGATTGCTCGATTTAGCTTTTGCTGTAGTACAAATTCACTTTGATTGTATCCATTTCATAAGTTTTAAACGCATATTCTCTTTTTGGGAACTGCTACTTCTAATAAAAAATAAAGATAAAAAATAAAATATTCCAAAATAGTGAATATATAAACGAATATCTATAAATAAAAGAGAAGAAATAAAAATATTGATAAAATGTTTCTTTTTCATACGATTGACGTAAATCGATCTTTTCTACTATGCCTTTTTTCCAGTAATTTGCAGATATTATCATATCTAAATAATATTAAGCGAAATTATCGTTGGTTCTTTTAAAATATTCACTTAGCAATCTATTCTATTCTTAACAAATTTTCGAAGGAGAAAGATATATATGAATAATATTTCAATAAAATAACTGATCAAAATTACTCAGCAAAAAAAGTATATAAATTACGTCTACTCCACGTGCTGCAGAATGCTATTTTTTATGATTTTGGTGAGAGACAGTTGTTTGAGCACGTGTGAAACGTGCGTATTTTTCATACATAAGCAAACAAATATAGAGACAAGCGATAAGAACGATGGTGCGCAGAAAAATAAAGAAACGAACGATTTCACCGGCGTGTAAGTTCAGTGTCGGGCATATTGAAATAAAGAGCCAATAAATAGCTTAAACTAAAGAGTAGTAATTGCTTCGAGTTAATCGACCTGAAAATTTTCTGGAGAAAAAAGTACCAATTGTTGATTGAGGATGCAAAATCCACCTTAATCTGAAATAGACAAATAGGCGAGCTCTGATCAAAAATTTTTGACGCGGTAGCACTGAAATAGTGTCGTAAATACGTTGCCTCGAGCTTAGCCATATTAGCAGTGAGATTGTAGAGATATATAGGATTAAAAATTAGGCTCGTTAATTTCTACGATCGTTTTAATTCTCAGCTGCATTATTTTTTATATTATTATCATTTTCAAAAAAAGAACAGAAAGTGTATGATATTTTCTCATTTTCAATGTCTTTAATTCATAATATTTATAAATATTGTCGAGGATAAAAAAATGATGTCCTTGAAAAATAATGCCGAACGATTTTTTTTTCTGCGTTAATTTCATATAGAAACTAATGTCATTTCGATTTCTCGAAGATGTAAAAGAAATAGTGTCAGTATATTGTCTAGATCCGCGAAAATGAAAATTATTTCTTTCAATTAAATTTTAATAATAAAAATAAAACAATGATTTTATGTCGGTTATTTATTGTATATGTTTAATTTTAAATAAAGTTAGTTTAAATTCCTATATTTCCCACAATAATATATTATTTTTGGTTCTAGATTAATAAATTTAATTGCAACATTAATAACTTTAATGCTAAATTAATACATTTTCAGTTATATTAATTACTTTATATTATTTAAATTAATAAACTCAAATAATATAACTTAATCTCTATAGAAATTTAGCCATCTGTAATGTAACATAGATTCTTCTGGCGTAATAAATTTTATTTATATATATAATTTTTTCGTAACTTAAATATTAATTCTATTTCCAATTTTTCTTTTTTCTTACAGGGTTGTTCTTGATCTGTGAAAGTTTTCTGACTCAGTCAAGCTTTTGATCCCTTCGTCCTTTTGTCGTCTGAAATATATTCGCAGTGCTCTATGATGGATCCTACGTCGTTCTCATCGGCGTTCTCTTGTCCCCTTAAATAACGACGTTTGCTGGGCAACAGATTTGAAGCGTAATTACGATGCCATAGCTATGCATCACCTCTCAGCAATTCGAGATATCAATTTAGGATTTTTTCATCGGCCAAACTGTAATACTGTTAAAGCTTATTGATCATCTCCAAAAATGAATACAGATTGATTCCATCTAAGTGGTAATTTCTCTTTCTTATCTGATCTATTAGTCCGTCATTTTCTTGTGCAGCCGTCGATTACTGTACATAAACGGTAGCAGCCGGAATACCATGTGGTATATTTGGTACAGAATGTATGACGACAGGACTAGAGGTTGAAGCTGCTGCTTATTGCTTAAGAAGTTACAAACGAAGTTGTGGGAATTCTTCTTCTATTTATTATACGTGTGTCAGCGAAATTCGTTCCAAAACTGCTCTGAACTGAAGTCAATAATGATGCTGATTTTCTCAAAAGGGTTATAGCTGATCATGAATCGTGGATATATTGTTATGACGTCAAAACTAAACCCAATCGTCCCATTGGAAAATCCCAGAAGAACAAAGGCCGAAGAAAGCACGCCAAGTTCGATCAAATATTAAGGTTTCGCTCACTGTCTTCTTTGATTACCGTGACGTAGTGTATCAGGATTCTTACCATTCTTACCATAAGGTCATACGGTTGATAAGCAGTACAATCTGTCAGAAGTGCTTCGATGATTGGAAAAAACGTTGACATAAGTGGATTATATCTGAGGGGCGTTAGTTTGAAGGAGGCAACATAAGTATTGATTAATAAATAAATATTTTTCGAGAAAACCAAAAAGTTACCTTATTATTTGAACACACCTCGTACTCATGATTATCTGACGCACGCGTGTACATTGACCTCTTATTTACGTGTAAATAATTGAAATTCGGCTGTTAAACGACACAGATGAATTACTTAATTTGAAACACTATAGACGAGCAGCTGTCGAAACAAAGATATAATAAAAAAAAATAAATATGTAAATACTCAATCTATAGAACGAGAAAAATAGAAATATACCTCGGCGATTGAATATAGTCAAAGGAAAATTTTCTATTATATGCGTGCTATTCAAATTAAAATCACTTAATCTTTAGAGGGAACAAAAAAGTTATAATTGTATTGGGTGTACAAATAAGTTTCCAGCGTTCGTCAAATGGTGTCACCGGTGGATACGAGCAGAAATGTCAGACCTAGTGTAATATATTTGTAGATTGTGTATGTCAACAACGATTCTATGTAGAAGCAGTATATTACTATATTTAAAATAAAAAAAAGAATGAAATTAAAATTTCTTATAAGAATAGTACAGTTTCCCCACCCTATTCCGGACATCATCCGAAATTTTCGAATTTTGAATCCCTGAGAACAAGGAGAAGAGTATCCTTTTTCAGAAAATTTTGGTTTTATTGAAAACTACATTTCCGGCGAATTAATATTTGGATTTATATTTCACTCTTTGTTTTTGCAATACTTTGATTATAAACAATTAAGTAATTAAAAGTTTTTTCACAACAATTCGAATGTGTAGTTTTAATTTTTTTCAGGTATAGTTAAAACCTTAAGAATGATTTCCAAAATAATAAAATAGACGTTTTTTATTTTAAAAATGTTTTATAATTTTTTTTTATACTAGAATATTCTACTAAATATTTCACTGAATTTATCATAACAAAAGAATTTTTTACAACATTAATTATTTAACACTTAGAGTACCGGGATTTTAGATATTTTCAATGTATATTGTTTGTATGAAAAAGTGATCATAGGTCCCCAATTTTAACCCAAACTGAGACTAAATGGTTGCGAATCGGAGCATGACACATATTTGCGTCAAGCCGGTCCGGGACGATAATGCTCATGTTAAATTTTTAATAATCGCAAAAAACTATTCTATACGCATGAAAAAGTATATATATATATATATATATATATATATATATATATATAGATTTTTTGGATCGGTAATTATGATTTTGAAGTCAAAATTAAAAAATTCGAACTTTTTGATGAAAAAAATATGAATTTTTCTCAGTTTTTATTTTATTATTAATTATTATTTCTCTTTTATTTTATTAACTATTTTCTGACACATAAATGCGTCATATCGGTACTCTAAGGGTTAAAATACAAATGTGTTCAGTCCTTTTAAAAATTATACATTCAGAACTTTATTAGATCCAAAGATATTGAAAGGAAAACTCAAACGGTAAGTGTGAATAAGCTACATAAGAATGGTGCATAAAACAAAAAATATTATTTGATATTTATATATAATTTACAGATTTTCTAAATGTATATTAGATGATGAAATATATAAATAAATTTTAATAAATAAGATAATAATAATTCCAACAGCGAGGCACAGATCTTTTCTTCAGAATAGCAGAACTTCGATCATAGCAGAACAGAGCACAAAACTTCGAGCACACAAAACAAGCATAAGAAATCGAGTTCTACCTACACATCTTTGAATATATATATATATATATATATATATATATATATATATATATATATATAGGTGTGTGTGTGTGCATGTGTGTGTGTAATGTAAATCGTTCTTACAATGTTTTATTAACCTAATGTTTTATAATACATTGAAATCTTCATCAACGTTAAAATTAAGTATATTTTACAAATTCGATTTCTCTTTGTCTTTACTCCTCATTTGGATCTTCATATCCATAGTTGCATACAAAGTATGAAACCTCTTTTTCTTCATGTATGTCGGGTCTTGCGATGACGAAACCGCAACCAATTCTGTTAGCGCCATCCCAAGATAGCCGAATACGATTGTTACGATTCGACGTAGAACTTGAAGCTTCTGCCGAACTAAATGAAAAAAATTTCTTATAGCATTAATATGAAAGAAACTTGTATTAAGAAGATTAACATATGTAGATGCAATAAAGGCATTTTTCACCAATCTCGTTCTAGCAGAAAGAAATTTAAAAAATTCATTAAAAAAAAAAAAAAAATAGTGTTATTTTAAAAATTTAAAAGATTCATTATATTTTTTTTAATATGGTCTTCAAGTTTTAAATTGTAAAAAGTTTTTTTTATTGTATAAATTTGTAGAAAACAACTATATAATATAGCAACGATATTGATTTATATTTTTCTTACTGCACACGAACGAGAAATACGTCTCTGCTATCGACATAATGGAAAATGAGTATTATAAACTGTATTTGGTACATGACTTTAGATTTTGGTTTAAAAATTTACAACATTATATTAAAGAATATTAGCTATTTTTCATAGAAGAAAAGCAAATCAATTTTGAAAATGCTACATATATTAAACCCCTCAATGCATTATATTTATTTATAAGTACCTATTATTTTGAGAACTAAAAGATTCTCTAACTTCTTTATCACTCCAAAATTTAATTGAGGAGGTAATTCTAAAGGTCGGTTCAGTTGTAGGATACGTTATTACACAGACCCTTTGTATAACGTTAAATCGATCTAATCAAAATGCAAGATTTTGATTATATTATTAAATATATAAATTTATATGTAATTATAATTACTTTGTTTTAATACACTGAATTGAATAAGTTACAAAAGTGATAAAAAGTGTACTCCATTAAGGGGTTACACTACCTTGGAACTTTTTTCTCATTTTTTTTTTATAGTCTTAAACGATAAATAAACTATTCAATAATGATTTTCAATAATTTTTTTTGGGGGTCAAACTTTTATAGCTTATTTACCGGAAACTAAAATCTTTCAATATACCTTGCGCCTCGTCGCCATTTTGTATAATAATTATACATAAAAAATATTTATATATTCTATAATACTTATAAAATAAAGCCTCAAATTTTATTTTGAATCATTGTTAAGTTATTGAATAAAATATTCCTAAAAATGTGCGACAAGGTAGTGTATACCCTTAAATTGATAAGTGACAACAATAAGGTGAAATAATAAATATCATTCATATTCTTACCAACATTTCTACATGTGTCCGTTTTATTTATACATTGATTTGCCCATTTTTGAGCAATTAATGCTAGTTCCATATCCCATTCAAAGGGCAAAATCTAAAATATTCAAAGTATTTAATTAAAAATATTTCCATTTTTCTTTAGTAATTATTGGACGACATAGTATTTATGCTTTCCAATACTGGAGTTCGCGAGTAACAGAGGTCTATAATGTATCCATAATATAAATTTCGCATATAAATTTTTATAAAGACGCTTGTATGAATCCGTCAAGATAAGGACGCACATCATTGAATAATTAGACCTTCGATGTAGTAATCGAATATTTTTAGGCGATATATAAAAAAAAACAATTGGGTAATTAAATTTTTGCCATGCGATTACTGTGTACACTCGATTAAACGAAGAACTCTGGGTTCAATTATGTCACTTGCGTATAATCCGCAGTAAATTACTATTTACAGCTCGATTACTTAAACCACAGATTTTAAAGAAATTTATTAATTCTTGATATCTAAATAGCTAATTCTAATGCTGAAATTTATTAATTCTTGATATCTAATAGATAATTCTAATGCTCAAATTTTGTTTAGCCAGGCGACTATAAATTGTATATTTTATACGCATATTTTAGTACTTGAATAAGCCAATCTGTTTTCATGTCTTTTCATAACTTCTATTAAGCTTAAGCAAAAAAAAAGATTAAAAAATTGTAAAAATCTGTAAATTAAAATAAGACAATATATAAATTGAATGTGTACTCTATAATTATATGTGCGAATATATTGAATACATATATAGATATATAGATTAGACATATATAGATTCAGTATAATCTAACATTAATTCCAGCTAGTTTAAGAATGTTCTATTCAAACATCAAGAATTTGGATGAATAATTATATATATATATATATATATATATATATATATATATATATATATATATATTAGTCTTGCATGTTGATGAGTATTAATTTAACATATTTGTCGATTTATGTAAGAATTAGAAAGTGTAACAATGAGAGGCTCGAAAATATAGGTGAGAATTTTGTTCCAGATTAAACAAGTAAAATACTCAGTACCTCCGAAATGAGCATAATCTGCATAATTGTAACGCTGTTCTATTCTTATATACAATTAGTAATTAATTTCGATATATTATTAAGTTTGATAAATTCTTTATGAAAATATCTAATGTTAACGCTTAATTTGAAGAAAAAAAATATTTCAAGTAAAAAAATTCTAAAAAATCTATGTCCTCAAATATATAATTTTTTAGTTATTGTCAAATTAAGATAAAATGCTTCTTTATTATTGTCAATTAAAGATAGAATAATTGTCAGCTTATTATCAGGGTAGACAATCATTCGTTCATGCGTTTAAATTCCACTGAATTTCAATTCATAGAAAGTTAGAAACTACGCAGTTGTGGATATGGGTTCATTTGAACGTTCTTGTTTAAAATGTTATTTTTGTGTCGGAGTCAATGTTATAAAGATGGATTTTTAATCAAAATAATCCTTTTACGAATTTAATTAATGAAAAGTACTAATTTTAAATAAATAATTATCAGAGGAAAACGATGGAGAGTCCTAAAACTGTACGAAGTTCATTTTGAAGGACACCAAAGTTGCTTCGCCCAATTTGGACCAATATCATCGGTAACAGTCCGCAAACAATTAAATAAATAAAAAATAAAATTCCAATATGCATAATAAATAATTTATAGTAAGACATATTAAGGTAATAGAGCAGTTTCTTACAGGAAGACTAGGATTGGTTCCAGCAGGTAGTGTTATTGAATATTTTCGCTTCAATACAGCCGGCGTTCTATAAAAATTATGGGCAGCGATAATATCTCTGACTGTTTTGTAAGTCATTCCCTCTTCTGTACGATTCTCACAGTTTTCTCCAAACATAATGTTCTGCAGTTTATGTAAAGTTTTTAAAACAAATGCAAACCAACATTATATTTTAAAAAGATAAAAATTAATTTTGTTTTACTTGTATCCATTGGAATTTTTTTTATATTATTATTAAAATATTATTTGGGGTTCTATGTATAATTAAAATATGCCACACTTACTTCATATTTGCAAAGGGTGTGAGTTTGGTTCGGACAGCTTTCTAATTCACAGTAATCATTACCCTTAGAGAACTCAGCTACAATGATAAATACAATAAAAATCAAGACAATTTTGGTTTCCATTAGTATTATACAGACCCTTAAGGCACGTTTAGTCTATGTTTTAAATTAATCTTAAATATATAGTTATAATTAGTATGCATGTGCATGCACTGAAAAATATTTAAGACAATCTATAATATTTTATATGACCGACTAATTTAATATTCCCATGAATTAGCTATATCTAGAATAAATTAACTTTCCAAATATTCTAATATTATTTATCAGTAATGTCAAATAGAGTATGTGCTCCTTAAATACCGATTGTACTTCTTTACACAATAATAGTATACAGAAAATGACGTTTTTTCAGTGAACTGGAAAATCTTTCACATATTTATATTTATTATAAACGTTCATTATTTATACCTTTTGTAGTAGTAAACTGTACTTTCAAGTATTATATTTGAACATATAAATACTATTACGTAATGTATTCTTTTATCACCTCAGTTGTCAAGCGTGTATTTAATAAATTAATAGTACAGAATATAATGGAATCATGTCATGGTAAACAGTTCTAATGAATATAGATAAAAATTAGGTAGTTTTAAAATATACAGCAGCAAAGTAAAAAACCACTCAACTTTTCGCCTAACTCAACGCTCAAAATTTAATATACATCAAATTATAGTTTATGATAAAACTAGAACCCAGTGAGTTTGCAACTCATGTAGCATATCATTGCAATTAATTTATTTTGAACAATTAAAAATAAATAATATCAAACAATAATAATTTCAAGAAATCAATCATAAAGAGTTTACTTATTGCATTTTAATTAAAAATCAATTTTTTGTTAATTCTATACGTTTAGTTAATTAACTTTATCAAATGCAATTTCATCAATAATTTTTTACTGCGTAAAATATCGAAAATATCATTAAATATTTTGTAACTTTCAGAGAATTCTCGAAATTGAGTTTCCTTTATTTGCAAATCTAAGTTTCTAAATAAACATTATGCTTTGCTTTAATTATTGAATACATTAAACATGAGGCAACTTTAACTATGGTTAAAAATAAGGGTTAATATGGTTATGTAAATTTACCTTATTTACATAATTAAAGATTATGACATCTATAAGCTCGGTCAATCTTATATTAGATTGTTCTCCATGAAATATTATTTATCATATGAATGACATGTTCTTATAATCAAAAAAAATAATCATGTAATAATAGGAATAATTCGTCAACTGATAAAAAGTTTCTGAAATAGTACGCTACAGACTCTTAAGTTCAAGACCTAATTTTTTTCATTTATCTTTTTGAAGCTGAATAGACGAATAGACGCTTACTTACAAATGAATAGGCCAGGACTTCGAAAGGCAGATAGCTTAGGACTTTTGATTAAAAAAATATAGCATCTAAGGCCACTATAATACTATATCATAATTGCTTTCTGGGTTAATTGTCTTAATCATTATGTTGCCGATCACATGTGAAGAAAAATGTAATTGTGATATAGTTTGGAATCCTTATATTTTTGACTTGGCATAAGAGTGAGCGATAATTATAGATAAATAGAAGTGAATATCATAAAGATAAATAGAAGTGAATATCATAAAGATAAATACAAACATTTAAACTGTGATGCACTTTTAAGTATTAGAATCTTAATTTATTTTCAATCGGGCTAGGGCACTTTTTGCTAAATTGGAGAGAGCTAGAATAGCTCTGCGGTATAAAATTCATTCTGAGTAAGCTAAAATCACTATATATTGTCTACTCAAAAGTAAATAAATATTTTTAAAATTATGAATGAATAAAAGCCTGTCACGATTGGAGAATCGATCAAGAATAAAAGGAACTTAAAAAGCGACGCCAAAAGCTTAAAAAGAAGAAAATAAAGAAATCATTAGATAAACAAATAGGTTGAAAGAAATAAGAGCTAAATATTAAAATATAAGTATGTATAATTAAGAATTATGTTGGGATGATATATTAAAAGGTGAAAACTATTATTTATATAGTAAGAAACACAGTTTCGTTCCTGAGGATGGACTGTAACGGTTCCAAACGTCGAATACCAAGGGTGAATCTAAATTTAAGGTGGTGGAGTCAGTCCGGTTGTCCTTTACGAACATAGAATATTGTTTTTATTATATTTATTTTATTTATTATTTTATTTTTATTTTATTATTAATTTTATTTTTATTTTTAATTTTTAATTTTTAATTTTTAATATAATGTATAGTAGTAATAAGTTTTATTTCAGATTATTCGGTTGGCGGCATATACATGCACATCCTACCGCATTTGTGTTTATAATTTTGCTGCCATCAGTATAAATAGCGAGAGCCTTGTTTTTTGTGAGGAAATGCTCGAGAAGTTTATTGAGGTTTTGTGCTTCTTTTAGTTTGGTTCCAAACTGCGTATTTGTCGGAATAGACGTTGTGACTATATCATAGTCATAGAAATAAGGATTAAAAGTTTTTTTGGTCATTATTTTTTTTAAATTTGTTTGTCTAGTGTCCAGGTGATGGATTGTTGAAGCATAGATGTTTTTTTTTATTGTGGCAAACTTTTTGTGTATTTTGTAGTAATTTTTTATCGTGAGCGAAGTGAGACAATTTTCGTTAGATAAGACTTTAGCTAAGAAGCAATTGCAGAGGAGTTTTGTACGTTCTTTTATTGAGATTAATTTAGACTCCCCTAGCAAGATATTTGTAGGAGTAGAAATGCGATAGCCAAGGGCTTTTCTTATGGCTGCATATTGACTTTTTTCTAGTTTTTCAATATCGGTCAGGCGGTTGGAGTTGTATATATAACAGCCGTAATCTAGTATGGATCGATCGAAGCTTTTATAGAGTATTAGGAGGGTTTCAGGACTGGAGCCCCACCATATGCCACATAAGTATTTAATAATGTTTATAGCTCTGTAGGATTTTTTTTGTACGAGGCTGATTTGCTGCGAAAAAGACATCTTGTAGTCGAAAATAATTCCTAAGAATTTGACAGTATCGGTGGATTTAATGACATGGTTTTCTACTTTTATTTCTGTGCTACCTGGGTCTATGTGTTTGTTATTAAAATTGACGAATTTCGTTTTGCTGGGTGATAGTTCTAAGCCAATGTCGCGCAGGTTTGTTTAAATGTTTGAGAGGGCATTTTCTAATATCTTTTTTTCTCTTCCAGTGGATTTATACTTTTTGTAAAGTGTTAAGTCATCAGCAAACTGAGAGATGGAAATGCTTTTCTGGATACCTGTGTCTATGTCTGCTATGTACAGGATATATAATAAGGGACTCAAAACACCTCCTTGAGGTACTCCTTTATGAACTAATCTGTGAGTATCGTCTAGATTGTTGGAAATGATAAGCCTTTCACGAGTTAAAAATTGGATGAAGTGAATTAATGTTTAAGGTAGACCCAGATTTGCAAGTTTGTGTAAGAGGATATCTAAATTCACATCGTCAAATGCTCCCTGGATATCTAAAAATGCTGCGACGACATGTTTTTTTTCTAGGAAGGCTTCATTTATTTTTAATGAAGGATTAACCAGGCTGTCGGCGCAGGATTTGCCTTTACGAAAAACATTTTGGCTTGGAGGTATATGTCCATTACGTTCTTCCCACCACTGAAGTCTATTTTTTACTAAGGTTTCGAAGAGCTTGCACATGCAGGAAGTAAGGCAGATTGGTCGTAAACTTTTACCGTCGGATTTCTCTATGAGGTGAACTAAGGAGCATTTCCAGCTCTCTGGATAAACGTATTTTAAAAACATTTCATTAAAAATGTCCAATAGGATGAGTTTGAGTTTAATTGGAATCTTTTGAATTATATCGAAGTCGATCCCCTCCATACCAGGGGCTGATTTAATATTTTTTTCTTTTAAGGCTGTGTTGAATTCGGTAAGGTTGAAGGGACTTTCAAAAAAGGAGTTATTTTATCGAGAGCTATATCAGCTTCTTCATGATTTTCGGAGTGAGTATGATTGTTTTCTACGTTTATATTTATCCATCTTTTCTTTAGAACTTTGCATTTTTGCCAAACGTAAGAACTGTCAGTATGAAAATGTATGTTTTCAGTAAATTGTTTGAGATGTTCTTTCTTTTTAAGTTTAAAAGTTTTTTTGGCAACAGCGCAACTTTTTTTATATAATATTAAATCTCTAGTTTAATTGAGTATTCCCATTTTTTGTAGGCAGCGCGCCGCATTCTTTTGACCTTATCGTACTCAATAACCCAGCAAGCTACCGGGTTTTTATGTGTGTATGTTTTATTTATAAGTGGTTTGGGACTGCTCAGTTTTACGACATTTGTAATTGTGTCTGTAAGAAATATATATTTGTCTTGAGGTGTTAGGCTATCGAAATCGTGTAATAAAAACTTATTGTATTCTGCGCTAAGAACATCTTTAAATACTGTCCAGTCCGTACGGGTGGATTTAATTTTGAACGATTTTTTCTTATAGTTGTATTTTTTATATCGACAAGAATATAGATTGGATAGTGGTCTGATCCCCAGGTCTCGTCACCCACTTTAATATGTACAGTATCGCTTACGCAGTTCGAAGACAAAATTAAATCTAGATTGGATTTGTAAACACGGTGCATGTCAATATACGTGTAAGTATTTTCGTTATGTAAATACAAGTTGTTAGAATCGATCGCATTAGCTAGTCTTTCACCGTTTGTATCAGTAGAGCTACAATTCCAGAATGTGTTGTGCGCTTTGAAATCGCCTACTATAATGCTATGTTTATTTGTTTTGACATTTTCGGCCTGGAGATCTATAACACGCAATTATTTCAACTGCCGAATTTGTATTTGTTATTTTTATACCGCAGATTTCTGCCGATTGGTCTGGGCTTTTAATATTTGTAATTTCGCAGAAAGATAAGTTTATTCGGATTAGAATAATAATACCTCATCCTCTAGAATGAATTCTGTCTTTTCTGAATGATGTGAATCCGCTGTAATGGGTTGACTGCGTAGGAGAAAGCCATGTTTCAACACAGATTAGAATGTCTACTTTCTTGAGAATGTTCGGAATTTCGCGTCGTCGTTGTGAGAAGCTTCTGCAGTTCCAACATAATACTTTTAGAACATTTGTTTGTAGAGTTTTATCCATTTTTTTAGTGTTATTTAAATTAAGCAGTGTTTTATGACTGAGGTTCGCTATTTTCTAAAGATCTTGAAAATTCGCTAATGTGTAATTCCGGATTTGAGTTGTCTATGCGTTTTTTTAGTCTGTTGATACGGTTTTTGAAATTGCGTGAATCGGTTAGATCGTGAATATCTGAGAGCATAGCCTTAACGCCCTGAATATCTTTTGAAAAATCTGTTATAATATCTATAACGTTCGATTTATTATGAGTATGATATAGGAGTTCAAGTATAGAGTTGTATTTTAAGGGGTATTCGTTTTCTTTTTCCATGATTTGTTTTTCAATTTGGCACATCTGTAGGGCGATATCTTCTATGGTGATGTTTGTGGACGTACTTCTTTTTGATTTTTTAGAAGTTTTGACGTTTATTTGGCTAGTATCATTTATAGATTTTTTCTTTGACGCTTGGCTGGATTGATAACTTACTGTAGAGAGCGAGTCCGATAGGGTTCTTTTAATTCCTATTGGCGGGGGCATAGTGCAGGTTTCATCGGTCTCCACCTGTACCCGTGTGTTTGGTTTATTTATTTTAGGCGTGACATTTGAGCCATTGCTGATTTCTGTCATTTCTTGTGTAGTCATTATCTTCTTGCTGAAAATCAACGATGTTTATACTATTTGTATTTAAGCTCGAAGTATTGCCCGCATCGCTCATGTTGGGACAATATTTAATAGTATGACCTTCTATTTTGCAATGAAAACATTTCAATGTGTCACAACTGGGATAGATGTAGTAATTAATGTGGTCGTATTCGAATTGAAAAATTCAGGAAGTTTGTTTACATCATTTGGATCAAAGAATGTTTGTCTACGCGAGCTTAATATGTGTTCGTAACCTTCTTGTGCTATTCCTGCCTTGAGAGTGGTTATAGGTGCACAACGGGTTATGTTAAGACTGTCTAGTTTTTCTGCAATTTTATGATGCGGTATTGGTGGTGCAACATTTGAAAAAATCACACGTTTCGATTTTGCTACAAGTGGGCGCACTGTTATTTGTATTTCTCCGATTTTCAAATATTTATGGTTTGACAATAGTTCTTCCAGAATTTTTTCACTAGTAAGATAAACACAAACACGATTATTAGAAATTCTAGTGGAATAAAGAATATTTTTAGGACGCACAATATCGCCAACTGCACAGGTATATTCTGTAAGTGTTATACCTTCGACACAATCAATCACTAAAGCTTGTTCTCTTTTTGGAAATGGGCACATCTGTGTAGCCGAAGCGTAGGTCATGGTATTTTCTGTTTTAGTTGAATTTGTTTCTTTGGTTCTAGTTTCATGATATTGAGTTTGTAACGAGGAAGCCATGGTGTTCACGGCAGAAACGTGCTAGTGAAGCAGCGCGTATTGGGGCAGGGCCCCACTGTAGAAACACGCGAAAACTTTACTTGGTTTGTGTATTTACGGAACTGTTTATAAACACGTCTTCTCTCTATGAAGGCTCAAGGAAGACTCCTCCCATAAAGCAGTGTTGCCTCTAATAAGCGAAATACCAGTGAAAACTACAAGTTGAAATTAATCAATTATACTTGACGTAAATGTAAGAAATTTACTAAATTAATGATGCATTACTTTATTTTAGTATACAATTAATTTCTTTTTTACCTTTTAATAAAAATTAGTTATTCAGTGAGTTTGTACTTTCCTTATAAGTTTAATTTAAATATAATTTGAAAATATTATGACTATTAAAGCAGCTGTGCTGCACAAACCTTATTTTATGAAAATTATTATATAATAATAAGTGATATTATTATCATTAAATTATATTTAAATATTCTCCACTAAATATATAGTGAATCTTAACACTAGGTCATATAGAAGAAAGATGAATCTATGCATAAGAAAAAATTTATAATAAAATATATTGAAAATTGATGCTTACAGGAAGATTAGAATCTCTTCCAGCAGGTAGTCATATCGAATATTTTCATCGTAATGTTTGAGGTAATCTAAAAGAATTGTCAATATCGACGACATATCTTATCATTTGTTCACGGATTCCTTCTTCTACGGGGATAGCACATCCGTCTGCAAATCCGATATACTGCAATATACATAAACTTATCAACAAAAAAAATTTATAGGAACTTATATTTTAAAAAGATGAAAATAAATTTAAATTTATAATAATAGAAAACAGCCTTAATTACAAATTTATATATTTTGATAAGATTGGTATATATTTAACCTACTTCATATTTGCAGATACTGTGACTTCCACTTGGACAGGTTTCTAATTCACAATATTAATTGTCCCTAGAAAAAGAAACTGTAGCAATAATTACAATCAAAGACAGCAACATTTTTACTTCATTTACAATTATAAAATCTGTCGATTTAAGCTTAATATACGATTAATTTTGAAAATATGCTTCAATTATTGCGCACGTGTGTGCACTGAAAAATACTGAGGGCAATATTCATTCTTTATATGATCCAAGAATTGAATCTTCCAATGGATTAGCTATATCTAAAATAAATTAACATTGCAAATATTCTAGTATTATTTATAAGTATTTTCAAATCTTATATGTTCAATATAATAACCTGAAAAAGTAACCTGAACAAAAATTGGCTTTTAGTAATAATATTTTCACCTGTGATCTCATACTTGAAATTCTTTTAATTCCAAATATAAATATGCTAAATAATAGCCCATAATAAAACTTTAATATTCTCAAAGTTTTAGTTTAAGGTAGGTTCATTCTATGCTTAAAATATTCTAGTTCATTAAAGTGCGATATAAATTAGACTACGAAATATTTTTATTGGTTGGAAAGTCTTTAACATTTAGACTGCGGAAAAGCCTTCATATAAGGTCGACCTCCGACATCAAAGTTGTATATAATAGATACATGATATAAGATAATAATTTAGCCAAACTTTTAGTGAGCCGTTTAAATGTTGAGATCCCGGCAGTCTAAAAGTTAATAAACGATTATAGTACAATTCTGGTGCCGGTACAGAAACAGTGTCCTTGAATTTTCAATATAATATCTACAAAATTCAAATCCAAATTAATTTCATTATTATTCTAAAGGAGAGTATAACAGCCTATTGATTAAGAATCTTCAGAGGCTGAAATAATATTCTATTCTTGACATTGTATGTACCCATTCTCGTGTGCTTACATTTACCGTCATATCCTTTTCTTCCTACTGAACTTAATGTACAATGATAACTGTTATCTAATTTACTAGACTCCATTATTATTTGATATTAAATTGTATATTTCAGATTGTACATGGGTTAGACGGGGCTAATTATAAATAACCGCAGCTTAACTATTATTGTGCTTATATATTATACTAGTTTCTTAAAAATATTGTAATATCAATAAATATGCACAGTTTAATCAAATATAAAATACTTTGATCAAGTAGATACGACACTTTCGATATTGATTAGGTTCAGATTCTTTTTAAATATTTTTTAAGGTCGCTCTATTTATGTTCCCATCCACTGGTGCTAATCAGCGATGCAAAGTCTACTATGTGTTCATCTAATGAGTCATCAAATTACTAATCCTTCGCTCTAGTAATCGAGCCATCTCAAGTTGCTTGATTTAGATTGAAGGAGCTAAGTGTAATAACCTGTAAAATGAACATTTTATAGTTTTAGGTGTTAATGCTTTCCTATTATTAAGATGTATTAGTTTATTATTTGAAAAATAGTAATTTTTATATTTAAGTTGCATTACAGTAAAGCTATAACTGAATAAATGCTGGGATATTTTATAATAATTAAAGATGAAACAAATTTAAAGATTAGACTGAATTTTATTTTAATGAATAATAATATAAATGTACTTAAGATATTAACCTTAGCAAAGACCAGGAAAGAATAATCGTCGCGCGCTCTCTTAGCGTTGTTTTATAGACACAGCCCACGCGCCGCGGCGCGGCGCTGTTTCGCCTCTCAGTTCGGGCGATAAGCCCCACTCGCACCAATCGCAGCCCAAACTCATCGCGCAGCCGGACGGTCGGTGAGCCCAAGGTGGCAAACCATACTCGTCCCCTGATTTCGAAATTCTCGATATTTTCCAAGAGCCAGAATACGACTTACTTCAAATAAGTCTGTAGAAGGGCTTCTTTTAAGGAAAATATCAGAATTTCCCGTCACAGCACGGATCACTGCTTTTAGGAAGCATAACCTTTTACCTCTTTTGAAAACCTCAACATTTTTCCAACAGCAAGTATTCGAATACCTTATTTGTATCACCGTATATAAGCCATTTTAAGGTAAAATGTTCGGTTTTCCCGTCACGGCACGGATCAAGCGTGTACCTTTGTACACAAAGTTTGGCCTATAACGTGAGTTCGGTCGCGTTGTGCAGTGCATCGACATTCCATCATGTTCATCTATTCCTTCAAATTATTTCATTTAAAAATTTAATTTCACTCGAATCTTTCTTTTCTAGTCTTTGCTTTACACAGATTTTACAATTTTATTTTAATATCTTACTGGAACTTTCCACGCGTAACCGCTTGTCCGAGTTAACCGCTTATCAGATTTCCTTTGTGATTTCGAGCGCTGAGATCACATAATCAAACTATTATGTTCGGATTTTTATGGCGGTGACGCCGCTCGCAAACATAAACATATGGAGTAACATTAGTCGCATTTGCTTACATCTACTCGAACTACAGCTATATTCAACGAAACCTTATTTTATAAGTTATTGGATATGTCTTGTTTATATAAATCTTACTCGATAATACACACGCTTATGAAACTATTAACGAACAAAGGTTACATTTATATAGAATACTTGACGACGAAGCCGTTAAATCTCATATTATAATATACGAATCTTAAAACTAATAAATATTTCGCTAGTATAAATTCTACTTATTATTAAAAATTATAAAATTATAAACCTTAATCTGAGACCGTAACAAAAGCTATAAAATGTTTATTAATGACCTCGTTTAATTTTACTGCAGGATTTCCAGAAATATTGATATTTGAAACCAAAAGCATTGATCAATAGATATCCTCAAATATGTAATTACTTAGTTATTATTGATTGAACTTAGATTTGCAGAACTTTTACATAATCAGTATTTTATGTTCTAGTACATATGCAAATGTACACGGTCTGTTTGAAAAGTTCCCAAACTTTGTCAACAGGGGTTCGACGAATGGTGCCAACTGTTTGTGATCATGCACGCTCAAAAGGAGCACGCTGAATGGTCTTCTATTTCCATTAAGCCAAATTTCATGACATTTGCATGAATGGAGCGAAGTTATAGCGCCTAAAGTGATATGGTATTTTGTTATTCGTCGGAAAATGAGCATCAAGAAAAAAACTAACATTAAGTTTTTTTTTTAAACTCGAGTTTTTACCGAAACATAGTAAATAATGCAATAAGTTTATGGTAGTAATAATTCATCTCGTACAACAATTAATGAATGGTTTTCTGTTTCAAAGATGGCAGTAAGACCTCAATGACGACGAACGTTTGGGATGGCCGAGAAAAACAATAAATGAAAACATGAAGAAAGTACGTCAATTCATCAAAAAAGAGTCGCAACATGAAAGTGGAATGAAATTTGTGATCAGCATCGATTCATGGCATTTCGATTGAGCATTTGGGCCTCCGAAAGGCTTATTCAATTTTGTTACACACAAATTGACTGAATCCCAATAAGCGCTTTGAGTTTAACATTCTAAAGACATCATTAAAGAAGCGATAAGGGATCAAAACTATTTTTATTCCATCGTAATTGGTAACAAGACATGGTGTTTTTAATATGATTCCGAAAATAAAAGTCAAAGTGCCGATAGCTCCCGATGTATCAAAACCGAAAAAATTCCGCTTGGAAAAATCGATAAATAATTTCTATGATTTCAAGGGCCAAGAGAGTTTTCCATTCTTTACCAGGAATTCCATGTAGCAAAATGGTTATTGCTATGTATTAGGTTGATAAAGCGTGCTTGTCCGTATTCGTTCTGTTTGGCCAGAATATCCGAGAGTGGAAGCTGGCATTTGTTGCATAATACACCGTCCCATCAAAAACGGCCTTCTGACGGTCAATCGTTGACCGCATTCATCTAATATGGCAACTTGTGATTTACTTACTCGATAAATTACATTTAATGATGTAAGGATTGCATTACAGAGACGTGGAGTACATCCGATAAGTAATGATCCCCATTTAGAAGATGGTGTCAACAACATTACAAAGTGATTTGACAAGCTGTTCGAACACGCTAAACACTGCATTGAGTCGGAAGGTGACCATTTTGAAGCATATAAATATAAAAATAGCAATAAAAATAATTTATTGTTATCGTTTTTTTGGAAAGTCTGGGAACGTTTAAAACAGATCTTGTACATGTATATATATATATATATATATATATATATATATATATATATATATATAATTATACTTTATTATTTGATACGTTATTCTTTTTATAATATTCAAAAAATATTCTAAAGTTCTATATTTACTAGTACTATGTCCATATCTATGTACAAACATAGTACTATTATAAATGAATAATATGCTGGAATGTTTGAAATTGAGAAAGTGATAACAACAAGTATTTAAATTAAAAATGAAATTGAATATATTAAAATATAATATAGACAATAACATTCACTAAGCAGAGATCAGAAAAGAATTAAGGGGTTACGCTACGTTGGAACCTTTTATTTCTTTTTTTTATTACCTTAAACAATAAATAAACTAATCAATAAATAAACAATAAATAAATAAAGATTGTAATAAATATTATATTGGACAAACGGGAAGGTACCTAAACAAAGAATATATGAACATCAATATAGCTTACGAAACATGAATGGTACATCCGGGTTAAAAGAATATAGTTTAAACTTGTTACATTCTTTCGAGTTTGAAAATGTAAATATTTTGGAACATGGTATTAAGAATACATATAAAAGAGAAACTCTTGAAAGTATTCATATTTTGAAAAATCCCAATAATGTAAATTTAATGTTAGAGTCGAGTAAATTGGACAACACTTATCATTCCTTATTAATATAAAATTTGTATTTCGCATTTAAATTAACGAAAAAAGGGGGGTCCTATAAATGTTATACTAATAAATTTAGAATGGGGATGAGGTATATAAAGTAGCATGCTGGGTTTTTCAATTTAGTTTAGTTCCTGAGTATGAACCGTAACGGTTCGAAACGTCGGACATGAAAGTAATTCTAAATTTAAGGTAATGGGGCAGTCAGGTTGTCCTTTACAAACATAGAATAGTGCTTTTATTCTTTTTATTTTACTTATTATTATATTTTTATTTTCATTTTCTGATATAATTTATTGTAGTAATAAGTTTTATTTCAGATGCTACGGGGGTGAACATAAACAAGGACAGTCTGATTGTCATTATTTTAGCTAATATATGATATTACAAAGACTGTAAGACAGATAAAAATATTTATTAATTTAATTTAGAACAGTCGACATAAGTACAATTTTTAATTTTAATTCTAATTCTAAGATTAAGAAAAAAGGACAAAATGAACAGCCCATTGCTGAAACATATATTTGTTTATAGTATTTACCTATCAATGAAAAATATGTGTTGTTCATAAGAAGCATATAAATATCAATTAGATCGTTAAGTCATACTAATATATCATTAAGGCTCTTTTTTCAAAACTATTGTTCAGTAATTCATGAGTTACATTAGTAAACAATGACGTTACATCTAATGAAATCATAATATAATCATCAGAGATGATAACACTTTAAAGTTAATTGTAAAATAAATCATGAATATTTTTAAAATAATAGATGAGTTGAGAAATATATTTAGTTAGATTTTGTTTAGAATGTTAAGTAGGAAATACGTCGGACTACAACTGCTAAAAATATAGATCTTAAGAGAGTATTAGTTGTATGTATCTTTGCTAGGCCAGAAATTTTACTAAGTATAGTGTTAGTTTAAGTTAGACTATTTTTATATCTTTTACTCAAACAATTTTTAACATTCCTCTTTTCATCTTTTCATCATTTTATATATTATTTTAACATTTTTTGGTAATTTTGTCTAAGGATTCTTTACAAAAGATAATATATGTTACAATCATTTAATAATACCTTCAATATTTCATGCAATTAAATAACCATTCAATAGAATTATCGCACATCCTTTCTTACATACACGAGCGCGCACACACACACACACACACACACACACACACACACACACACACACACACACACACACACACACACACACACAACACATACATGTGGGCAATTATTATTGAATTTCCCTTGGTTTACTCCATGCTTGGATCCATATATCCGTAGTTACATACGAAGAAAGAAATCGTCCTTTCGTCATCAAGATCCGGTTTTATGAGCATATAACCGCAACCAATTTTATTGGCTCCATTCCATGGCAATCGATGACCGTAATTACCGTAATGATTTATCCTGAAATAATATAATTCTTTTATAGCATACATTTAAATAACACTAGTGTTACAAGTATAATAAATGTAGTCAAAACTAAAAGAAAAATTTGTCTGATTAAACAGAAAAAAAAACTATTATTTTTAAGATTTAAAGTATTTCATTGCAGTTATAAGCACAAGGCAGTTTTTTGATATTATAAAATTCACAAAAACAGTAATGTAATGACGATGGTAATGTACATTTTTGTGTCTCCGCTGGATTAGATTTAGTTCGTAAATCTGTATCAAAATAATTATGTAATCTAATATTAAGATTCTTACGTAAAGCGGATATTTATTGATTTATGAAAAATTGAAAAAATGTAAACTTAGTTGCATTTGGAAGAAAAATGACTATTGTGAAAATTGTTCAGATCTCAAACACTAAACTATTTTTGAACGAATCAAAAAAACAAGTAATTTGAATCAAACGATAACATTTTAAGCGAATGACAAGAACAAATTTCTATATGATTTTCAAAATTTTGTTTCGAAAAAAACAAGTTTCAAAATTTTAAGCGTCATCGAAGTATTTCATCGTCATCGTAATTTTTCACGACTTTATATTTTGATTGAAAAGGATATGTTCAAAAATGCAAGTGATTTTTTATGCAATGAAATAAAATTTTGTTTTTAAAGTGTTATTTTAAAGGATTTATTCTAAGCACCCATGATCTCGATAACGAAGTATGTTCCTGGCTTCTTCATCACTCCAGAATTGAATTCCCGATTCAATTCTATACTCTGTTTCAGACCCGTAATGTTGTAATACACTGACCCTTTGTATAACGTCAAATCGATCTATATAATATTCAAAATTGAACTCATATTAATAGAATAAATTACTTACGATGTAATCAGTTACATTTAACTGAATTTAATAAAATTAATTTATCTATTTGTTATTACTACATATGAAATGGATAAGATAAAACAATAGCTAAAACAATCAAAATTATTCTTATCTTACCAACATTTCTACATGTGTCAGTTGTACTTTCACATTGATTTGCCCACTTCTGAGCACTAAACGCTAGTTCCATATCCCATTCCAAAGGCATAACCTAACAATTTTTAAAGTTTTTTAATTAAACAAATTTTTGCATACATTTGCATACATTTGCATACATTAAAAATAAAAATCTGTAAATTAAAAGAAAATAATATGTATATTTGACGTGTACATATAACGTTAGTATGTATCAATAATTATGTTGTATTATTACATAGTATTATTATATAGTAATATTATATAGTATTTTTATATAGTATATTATATAGTATTATTATATATTATTAGTATAGTGAATGCTACTAATCATATTTAACCTTTAGAGGACCGAAAAGCCAATATACTGGATCGACCCATGTTCGACACTTACACATCATAAATCCTTTTTCATAAGTTTTTTGTATAGAAAATAGAGCAGCTCAAACCCGGTTGTCTGAAGGTTAATGTTTCATTAACGTATAGTCTTAACTCAACATTAATTACAACTACTCGTAGAATGTTATATTTAAACATCAGAAAATCAAATCAATAAATTTCATTACTACCTGTAACCCAAAGTTGGGACATTCTTTTTATTATTTAACAGTTTATTTGTTCCTTTAAAAATAGCCTAATCGTCAAAACATATGTAGATAAATAAACCTTATTTGATGTACAATCAAAAAGTGTTATTTTAGTTTTACATCTCGATGTTAATTTGACTACCTGAAGGAAGAGTTCAGAATAGCATTTCGTATTATTAACTAGGAGAGGCTCGAACAGATGGGAGATACATTTCATCCCGATGAAGCGAGTAAATACTCAATACCTCCACAATGACCACGGTAAGTATAAGGCTGTCCCATTCTTACGATATGTTACTTTCTTACATAAAATTAGTAATGAAATTGGATATATTATGGAGGTAGATTAATTTTCTCATGAAAACCTTTATTTTACTGCCGGATTTAAACAACAAAGAATAAAATTTTCATAAAAAGTTGCTTAAACATGTACATGTTCAGATTTAGAGTTTTTAGCTATTATTAATTAAAGTTAGGATAATTATAAAAATTGCCAGAGTAGATAATTGTTCGTTCGCGCGTGTAAGTTTAACCGAACTTTAATAGATAGTAAGTAAGAAACTACGCATTTGTGGGCATAGGTTCATTCGAACAATGTTACTTAAACTGCAATTCTCTCGTCAAAATCAATGTTAGAAATGTGGATTTGGTTTCAAAATAATCTTTTTACTAAGTTAATTAAACAAAAGTACTAATTTTCAATAAGTAAGTATAAAATGAAGAAAATGAAATAATTTTGGTCCTAAAAGTGTATAGAATTCATTTTGAAGACATCAGAGCTTCCTCGCTCAATCTGGATGAAATTCATCGGCCATGTCTGATATTCGAAAAATAATTAAATAAATCAACATATAAGCTCATATATACATAATAAATATTCTATAGTAAGGCGCATTAAAGGTAATAATAGAAGTTTCTTACAGGAAGATCAGGATGAGTTCCATATGGTACTGTTATTGAATATTTTTGCAGCAATACTTCAGGAGTTCTATAAAAATTATGAAAATCGATGATACTTTTCACTATTCGTAAAGTCATTCCCTCTTCTATGCGGTATTCACAATTTTCTCCAAACATAATGTCCTGCAGTTTACGTAAACTTTTTAAAACAAATTTAAACCAACATTATATTTTATAAAAAGTAAAATTAATTTCTTTTTATTTGTAATCATTGTTATTTTTTGTATACTATTGTTAAAATATGATTTGAAATCATTAGTTATATTAAAAAATACCAATCTTACTTTATATTTGCAAAGAGTGTGACTTTCGTTCGGACATTCCTCTAGTTCACAGTATCTATTGCCCTTAGAAAAGATAACTGCAGTAATAAGTATAATAAAAACCAACAAAAGTTTTGCTTCCATTACGATTATCAAATCTATCGATATACGTTTGGTATACAATTAATCTTCAGAGTATAATTCAATTATTGTTAATTGAATGTTCATATTTTATATTATCGACTAATTGAATATTCCTATGGATTAGCTATATCTGGAATAAATTAACATTGCAAATATTCTAGTATTATTCATCAGTAATGTTCAATAGAACTTCTATGAATCAATTTTTCTTCATAGAACATCTGCATGCAAGAACATTTTGTAGTGATATGAAATGACAACTCTTCATATTTGTATTTTTTATAAATGCTTAAAATCTCTCCTTTTTACCAGTATTCTGTACTTCCAAATATTATATTTTTTCAGTTACCAATGATTAATTAGAGTACATTGTATAGATAATAACGGAACCATAATGATTAATTAGAGTAAATTGTATAGATAATAACGGAATCATAGCTATACTCGTATTTAATCAGGTCATGGTAAGTAAAATTAAATTAACAAATATTTTTATCTGTCTTAGATTTTTTCTATAATAATCTAATTATACTACTATAATGAGAGTCAGATTGTCGTTGTTTATATCTATCCGCGTCGATTCTGAAATGGAAATTACCAAAAAAAAAATTATTAATTCAAAATAAAATTAAATAGAATAAAATAAAAATTTTTTAATTAAAAATTTAAAATTAAAATAAAAGTACAAATAAACTAATCTATATGTTATGTTTGTTTAGGACAACTTGACTGCCCCTAGCATCTAAATTTACCTTTGTTGTTGTCCGACATTTCGAAACGCTCCTAATCATCTTCAGAGACTGAACTAGTAAAGCAATATCAAGAACGGAGATAAAAATTACGTGAGCATGAAGTCAAGAGCAGGAATCAACATAGCAATTTACATTTCCGCCTCTGATTTCATTTTCAGAATTGAATTGTAAATATAAGTATGCTAAATAATAGTTCATAATGAAACGTTAATATTTTCGAAGCTTCAGTTTGAAGTAAGACACATACTAGTCTTGAAATAATGTAATTTACAAATAGGATTTTCATTAGCTTACGCAAATCATTCATATTCATTATATGGTTGTCATTAAATTCAATGAAATAGGGCTCAAAAGTTGAAGATAAGAAATCTTAAAAAAATAATATAAAAAAACAAATATAAACTTCATAATTCTACATCTTCGGCTGATATAAATCAGACTACAAAATACTTTTATCGGTCTGAAATTCCGCTTAGCAAATCAATACGATATGATTATGGTGACAGTCAGTTTGTTTTTACTTTAAATCACGCTTGAACAATCTTCAATATAAAATCTAAAATGTTAAAATACAAATTCATTTCATTAGCATAAGAGAATGCAAATACATCTTTCACTAAAAATGTTCTCGTCCTACAACACCAAACTTTTCGAGCCACTTATAATCCTGTTCACAAACTAAACTTATAATCTATAATCATCTGCTTCATTTCCTATTGAAATTAATTAACAATGATATGTATTATTTAATTTTGTAGCATGCATCATTAATAGGTATTAAATTGTACATTCAGATTCTAAAGGGGTATGATAAACAAACTTATTTGGCTATCACCATAATTAGAAAACATTGTGCCTGCCGATTATTGGCAGATAGCACGCTTGCTAACCGCTTGAAATCGCTGTTTTGGCTTGCCATATACCATAGAATAAATACGTATATTCACGCAAAGTTGTATAAGCGTATAATATGCGTCATATATCTGTGTATTCAAGATAGTCTAGATTGACTAACACCAATCGGCTCCAATGTGCACGTCTCTTTGTGTCCAGATTGAACTCAACTTTGCTCCATTAGTTCGTCCTGTAATGGATGGGGATTCATGATGGATGTTTATGTATTGCTTGACCGCTTAGAGCTTCAAAAGGTATATAACACCTGGATGCATTTTGTATTTTGTATCCACGATTTGCAAATATACTATTGAATTTATGTTTCGAATTTTAATGGTTTTTCATTGATAAGGCGAAGAAATTGAGAGAACGAGATAAAATTCCGATTAAGCATAAATGGTAATATAAAAAATAATTATAAAATATTTTATTTTTACAAATATACAAAGCAAAAGGGGAAATTATGGACAGCTTTGCTAACATACGGATACACGAACATTAATTGATAGGCGATGTAAAGAATCAGACAACATTGAAAGTAAATTTCCAAAAAAAAAGAACTTTTAACAAAAGTAAAATAGTTAGGTCAGTTTGATGTGCTCTTAGCATAGTCAGAATTTTTCTCATCTTCTTATGTATTTTATAAAAAATTGATATAAAAGCCTTTGCAAACATTTAAAATATATTAATACAAACCATATTCCATAATGAAATTGAAAAGAAATTCACTGATATAGTCAGATGCCCTACTGATTGTGATAAAAGTAAGCATAACAATATATGTTCTTAGCATATTAAGAAATTTACAACTTATAAATCTTATTTTATAAAAACTTTATATAAAATAATTTTTTAAATTCAGTAATATTATTAAGAGAAAAATACATGCATAATAATATATGTAATTATATTGTAAATCTTTTCATATCAAAACAAAAAAAATGTTAAACGTCTTAAAACAATGGACCTCTACAAATAATTATATGCATATATTAAATGATAATTGTATGTATCTCTATAAATAACAGCATGTATAGTTTACGCAAAATATAAATAAAACTCAAAAAAATAATAATCAATAAATAGTTTTAATGGAAATGCATCTTAATAAAGTAATGAAATCATTTAAAAATACACGAGATTATTTTCACATAATTTTGTCCACATGTCGACTCATAAAATAGAATTCATTATCTTCAATCATGTTTTTTTTAATAATTAATTTTTTTAATAATTAATTTTTGCATGAAAGAATTTGACAGAGTATATCGAAATTTGAACTATAGCGAAATGAGATTTTATTGGTAAATAATTTTAAATTTTGTAACTAAATACGTATTAAATACTCAAAAATTTGAATAAATATGATTTATAGTTTCTTATAAGTGAAATATAACAATATATTATTTATTTATTTGAACAGTTTATATAATACTTTTTTAAAGGATTCTGATTTAATATGAGTTTAATTTTGCCCTCAAAGAAATAGAAAAATACTTTTTGTAAAAGGATTCCGAAGAATTGACGTTAACGGTTGTTTAATGTTTTCCTATAGAGATACTAATATAATTAATACATTATGAGTATGATATTAGTAGAAACTAGTCATATTGTTACATTTTTGGACGCAGCAACTTTGTACTATTGTTTATATTAATTTCTAAGAAATAGTCGATATAATAAACTAAAGCAATAATAGATATTTTGAGAAAGATTGTTAATTATTATATATTATAGAATATAGACATTTTTTTATAACTTACTTACTGCAACTCTAGTATTGTACTATTATTTACTTACAAATATAGTTATGTACATATGATTATTAATATACGCATCAATTATGAGAATAAACATCATATCCCTTCTTACCTAGACATCGGTTTCTACAGTGCAAACACAAAACTCCTCGTTGAACAAACTTTAATATTTCTTTTTCTGATTTGAAATTTGGAAATCCAAACAGAGAAATAAATAGTTAGAATCACGTTAAATTCCATGATTGCGAGTATGAGAAAGTCGAAGGCATTTGAACAAAAGTGGGGCACAGCGATATAAAGTGGCTAAAAATGCCGATGATTTACCGGAACATGGCTCTATAGGAAAAGTAGATAAAAAGTTTGAAGGAAGAATAGTGAAAGAATAGTTTTCGCGGAATCTTACTTTAATACTTCGGCAAGGACAAGCAAAATTAATGGCAAAAGGTGTAGATAATATCCTACGAAACTATCCGAAGCCATCTTCGTACTCATGGCTTGATATGGCGCCACACAATGAAGAAGACTGTGTTGACTGAAAAATATGTGACAAAGCGACTCGCTTGGGCACATGAGAATATTGATAGAGATTTTGATAATGTCATTTTTACTGATGAATGCTTTATATAGGCACGTTGTGTCCTCACATGAGCCTGGCCAACTTCTACCAATGTGCTTGTTCAGCGGACCGTAAAACTCGGAATAAAGGCGCATCATTGAGACTGCTGCTCAAAGCATGGATTCGGCACTTTACACCTCTTCATTGGCAACCTAAATGCCGAGAAAATGATAAAAATCTATAACAAAACTTTATTGCCATCTGCCAAACGATGGGTCATCAAAAAAAAATGAAGATTCTGCAAGAGGACAACGATCCTAAACACCGCAGCAAGCTCTGTGCGGAGTGGAAAACTCAATCTGACATCGTCA
This sequence comes from Sycobia sp. Sy_11, assembly GCA_018907035.1. Classification (NCBI taxonomy): domain Eukaryota; kingdom Metazoa; phylum Arthropoda; class Insecta; order Hymenoptera; family Epichrysomallidae; genus Sycobia; species Sycobia sp. Sy_11. Next base: position 3,363,953 of record JACCIC010000046.1, read on the forward strand.
CATTGAATTCGCCGATGCAGTCGCCCTATGCAAACCCTATTGAAAATGTGTGGACATATATTAAACAGATGCTTCGTGGAAGACGCACACATACTTTGAAGCAGTTGTCTTACCAAATTCGTCGAATCTGCAGATCGTTGCCACTAGAATACACCGTCAAATTAGTAGTTACCGAATTGCATCATCGCTTGTAATATGTACTACATATATATATGTGAAAGTTTCATCAAATTAGCACGACTACGCTCTTACTTGTCAGACTATACTATACCTTTAATACATATAGTATAATCCTGATGTATGTATCTAATATTTTTAAATATCTTAATAATTTTTCCTATATGCTTTTTGTATTATCTGCAAGATAATTATTGAGACAAAAACTTAGTAAAGTAAGCAGCAGAGGCAATGTATAGCTACATCAAGGCATGTTCTCGAAAATATCGATAATGGAAGGAAGTATTCATCTTATTAAATATTCATATTTATGAATATGAATTAAAGAAATGAAATTATTCATATTCTCATATTATACTTATGTCAACTAACAAATATATTCATCGGTCTTACATTCTGATTATTATTACATAATTATATTATTTTATGAAGTTAATAAGGTGCAATTTGACGGTTATTTCGATACAGAAAACTCTTAATTTTCCAGTGAATAATTTAATAATCAAAACAGACAATTATATTAATATCTTAAATAAAACTACACTTTATGAAGTTTAAGTATAGAATATCGGATCCTTTTTTCTAAATTATTCATTATCTTATAATTCTAATAATACAAAATATTAATCATATATTCAACACGTCTGAATGTTACTCAATGACATTTCATTTTCAATATTATAAACAAGTGTTCCTGATGTAAGACTACCTTACTATAAGAGAAAATTACTTATAATGCTATATACTTTACATATTTGTCTGTAGCACTAAAGTTAAATTATTAGTTAGCACTAGAATTATAATATTACATTTAGTTCCCTCTAAATTATTGTCAAGGTTCTAAATTAGTTTACAATAACATATTATACTTAACCTTCTTCCTTCGTCCTAAAAATATAGATAAAATCTGAACAATAGAACATTTATTTGATTCTACCCACAAAGCATTATATATTACAAAAATATTGCTCTTCTATCACAGAAATATAACGGTAATATGACAGCAATATCGCAGCAATATTACAGCAATATCATAAGGAAATTGAATATCCCAAACAAATGAAACACAGAAATAGTACAAAATATTTGTATGTCTATAAGAACGATCAATGTTCTTGTAATATAACTGGAGTATTGCTGTGGTATTTTCTTCATATTTCTACGATTCTGCTGCTATATTTTAAAAAATTTTTTAAATAATTTAAAAAATAACTCCTGATTATTATATTATTCTGCCTATTTTACACAACATTTTTCAGGGTGCTTACATTTTGACATCATTACTTCCACGATTTCATGGATGCATAGTATTATATTTGATACATATTAGATAAGTATATAATTTATTTATATACACATTGTTAACATAGTAAATATCCTTATTCTCATTCAAGCATAACATTTCATAATGTAAGAATCTTCTTTCGCATTCATATAATTACAATATTATATAATGATTAAAGTAAATAAAAGATAATAAGACAGTCATTATATGACTGCTTACTAAACATCTTATATAATAATAATAAATATTTCCAGTCATTTGCAATATAAAAATATAAATAACCACCTAGTTGGAAAACTAAGAGGTGAAATTGAAAATTTTGATAAAAAAGAATTACAAGATAAACGAGACCACCGATCAACGCTATATACCTTTATATAAGCAGAATGCTATTTTATATATTCTACAGCAACCTCTCTCTTTTTAAAATTTGTTGCGCCCATCCTTTTTCAATTGAAATTTTTAAAGGAAACATTTTTCTTTTACAATAAATAAAAATATTTTTATTTTCAGGAAAATATTTTTGATATTTTACAAAATACAGTTCAATTTCTATCTATTACATTTAAAATCATATAGATTTAATTTAAATAAATATGAAATAATAATTTTAAGTTATTTATTTCTTTGTTTCCAACAAATAACAGTTTCTTAAAATTATGTAATCTAATTATTTATTACTAAGAAATAATTTACTTAATATTACAAAAAAATTATTCAAATGAATTAATCAATATTAAGTAAATTTCGTATTAATTCTTAATAAATATTATTTAATTTATTATAAATTATACTTATGTCGACTCTTGTGAACTAAATTAATAAATGTTTTTATCGAACTTGCTGTCTTTATACAATAATATACTATAATTATATAATAAAAGATAAACTGTCCTTGTTTGGAAGTATTCCCGTAGAATCTGAAATGGAAAATTACTACTAAAAAATCAAATCAAAAATAAATTAAATAAAAAATAAAACATAAAAATAAAATAACCTATATTCTACATTAAAAATCTTAAATAATAACCTGACTGTCCGCACCACCTTAAATTTAAATTGATCTTAGATGTATTTAATAAACACCTTAATTAATCAAGGACTAACATCGTTTAATTTAATGTTTATTTTATTATTAATTTGCATTTTATTTTTTTATATTTATAAACAAAAAGTTCTAATGTTAATTTTTCTCATGATTTTATTAAGATAAATCATCAGCTTTAATATAAAACGGACTCAAAAATCTTAATATGTTCTTATTTATGACAGTATTCCAAAAATACTGATCTATATATGAACCTTTTTAAAATTATATTCTACGATAGTATGAAATATGGCAAGTATGGTGTACCTGAATGGTGAAACCTATTTTCTTTCATGTATTACATTTATATAAACTACATGAATGAAAATAAGTCTTTTTAAAGTTTCTTCTAATAATAATAAAAGTAAAATTCTTTCCTGAATCAGATAAGAAAAATACATTATTTTAAGAAAATACTGAAAATTTATTATTATTAATTGTAATGTTATGAAAACGTAATTGCGGATTTGAATTATGATGATTTTGTCAAATATTAATGTTATTGGCTCTTAAGCAAAGATCATAGTTATTTTAGAACTGATAGATTACACTAAGTCGAAGATAGTGAAATACAAAAATTTAAGAAAATTAATGTAAATTTATCTACTGACTATTTTAGATTCTTCCCGGGTGACAATAAATAATGACAGTCTGACTTATAACTTATTATATTAGTCTAAAATGTTATAGTATAAAGATCGTAAGACCGATAAAAATATTTATTAATTTTATCTACTGACCATAAATTCTTATAAACAGAATATAACGAAATATATATTAAAAATGGGTACATATTTGAAAATCCTGTTGACAACAAATGTTACTCAAACCATCTTCTTTTTTCCGTAATATAATTGGAGTTACCGATAAAAGTTTGAAATATTCAAGTAATTATGCATCAATAGGTAGAAATGCTAAAGACATTGGTGTTATAGTATTAGCATGGACCGTTAGGTAATTCTAATAATTTTATGTTTCTGAATTATGACTTTTCAAAAACATTCGTAAATATTCAGCCTATAATTAATTAATTTTAATTAATCAGTCTGAGAACTATAGTTTATTCTGCGTACTGTTCTTCAGAAGATACTATTCCTCAATATTTTTCAACCATTTAAATTATCATAAAATCTTCAAGGATGAGCCCGCAAGTACATGTCAAAATAATTGTAAAATTATATCACATAAATAAATCATATTTTTAAACAACTGTATTCTTACATTATAAGTGACTGCATAGGCACACTTTTAATAAGCAACTGTTTTATTAAATAATAATAAGTACTAATTTCAAAACTTACTCGAACTGATACTAATGTATATTTATATATATTTGACTATGCAAACATGGATTTTAATACTTTATTTTGTTTAAATTAAAATCTAAATATTTTGTTTAAATTATAATCTATATAACTTTTTTTCTGATTTAATTAGGAATCACCTAGGACTACTTTCGTGCTTTGTCGCCGTTGTTGTTCCGCCTGTGCTCGTCGATGCGCGCTTGCACCTCAGGTGCAAACTTCCCGGGTCTGGATTATATCCGCCTCAACAGAGTATAGCTCGGAGTCTGTGCGGTGGTTCCATTCTCCCGCCACTGGAGGGAGGATAGCACGGCGGATAGGTGCGATTCCCAGTTCCATTGGTGGGTTTCCAATTTCGTACACAGACTTTTTCTTATCCCCTGGTTCCCTCTCTCCGTTGGATTCGCCTGTAGATGGTATACTGGAGTGGTATAGGGCCTTACTTTTCAGTCCGCGCACTTCTTTTTACACGCGGGAGCGCGAAATTGCGGTCCGTTATCGGTGAGAACGACACGCAAGTAGTCCCACTTGATGAAAACCTGGGTTCCAAGACCGAGGTAATGATCGCAATTTCGGCGTTAGGAATCGTAAAGGCTTCTCTCCACCTAGAGAACAGATCCGTGACTACAAAAATGTGTACACGAGAGGCAGTTACGTACATGGTGGTGAACTTCGTCGCGCATGTGCGTCGAAAAATGGTGCTCCTGAATCGCGCGTAGTGTCTCTTCCGCTGGATTTGGGCTCGCTAGATCCTCCTCGGGTGACATCCGTCCGGTATTCTAGTCTCCAAGATTCTACCGGTATACCGTCTCTGTCGGATTCATACCGCGGCACTGGACAGAGCATCTTTCATCGGCCTCGTCCACCTCGATCTGCGTAGCGAGGGTGATGAGATCCTCGACTATCGTCGACACGGAGAGACGCAGCATTTTACGAAGAGAACCGCATAATGATTCTAGCAGGGTGCTTACTAGATCCTGTTCTGTATCCTTGAGCAGCATCTGTCGAGTAAGCGAGTGACGTTGCTGCAGAAATTAGCCCACCGCTTCGTTCTCTCCCAGGCTTTTGCCATATAATTTTGAGGCTAATTTCATACGCACGTTTGATGCGCTGTACTTGCTTCACAGCAGCTCCGCCAACTTTTGCCACCCCAATCCCAGATTCCTATAGACTGTCCACCACTTGGCCGCTTCCTCTTTAAGAGCGTGAGAAGCCAGTCGAACTCTGGCCTGTGGTTCTATGCCGTTCGCAACGAACACTTCCTCGCACTGTTGCAGGAAAATACTGGGCTCTTTGTAGTCTCGTCCAGCGAATTCCGGCAGCTCAACGGGACGAATAGCGAGCACACGGAATAGCTCGTCCAGATTTTCCAAGCCATAGTCCGCCTTGCCCATCATGCGCGAAGTAGGGGCATCCCCGCCCGAATTCGACGGAGTGGGTGGCAGTGGCGTACCGAATGCGAGGTGACATTGATGTCGCTCCTAAATTACATGCTGCTGTTCCTGTAGTCGTTTCTGCTCCCCCAACGACGGCGGTTGCCGCTGATTTTTCTCGTGAATCTGCGGTTGGCGCTGCTTAAGCAGCTGCTCATGTTGCTGCTGTTCCATCTGCTGCTGTTATCGTAACTGCTGTTATCGTATCGAAAAGTGCCTTGAAAGATCGCGACGGCGGCTACCTGGTTGGCGGACAGCCAAGCCCGCGCCGCGAAGAAGAGGGAGCGACGAATAGAGCTCACGCGAGCCTGAGGGTCCAAGCCAAGACGAGGGAGGTGACCGCGAAGCTCACTTGAGTCGATCACGACCAGCCCGATGAGAGGACGATTCAGCCAGCACCTTCCATTGACAGCCGACGACAGCATGGTGAGTCCCGATGACCGCGTAGATTGTAAATCCGGGCCACGGATCGCGTAGCGACAGCGGCTCATACGCGAATACGAGAACGTGCGCGCGCGTATTAGAGAGCTGCTCCAGGAGAAGAGTCGGCAGTCCGGAGACGACGACAGCGAACTAGCGAGTGTGCAAGTGTGTGTGTGAGAGAGAGAGAGAGAGAGAGAGAGAATTAGAGTGCGTGTGTCGCGGAACACAGGGCGAGTGCCAGAGAGAGATTGAATAGCGCGACTGTGTGTGAGAAAGGCAGAGAGAGATATCGAGTGTGTGCACCGCGTAGACGAGGTCCATGTGCACCTCATGCCCGAGAGAGTGTGTGCGCGAGAGTGAGAGAAAGAGAAGACGATCGAAGGAGTTGTACAGCCGCAGAATAAACGGTGTTTTATATTAGTGAATGTGGTGTTTTTATTAACTGCCGCCCCCCTCCATTTCCTTTTCAAATTTAGCGTTGCCCCGCTCTATCAGCAGACCCCCTCGTGAAGAGAGCACGAGCATCATCAGCCGGAGGGATCAGCAGGTAGGTACTGACAGTAGAGATAAGAGTCTGTAGCGGCGGCCAAGGCAAGGGCTGCAACGTTACAATATATAAATATATATATATATAAATATATATATATATATATATATATATATATACGATATACATTGCTGCGTTATTAAATAATCAATAAATAGATATAATATGCGTTATAAATAATTATAAAATAAAATACTTTATTAAAGTTATTGTAAGTGTAAAAGGAAAAAGATATCGAACCAGGTGAAGAAAATTCTTAGGATTGTAATATAATCAGTATCAACAGTAAAATAATGATAGCTTGGCTGTAAGCTATAAGAGTAAATATGATTAAGATAAGTTGTTAAAATTAGTTTCATTTTTCATTTTGTATTTATATTATATTGTTTTTATAAAATTTTATTATGCATCACATGTGTGATGTTAAATCACTTGATAATATTAACTGTTATAGTATAATGTCTACGTTAATAAGCATACTTCGTTAATAAGAATAATTTATATAAAATAAATATAGTGAATATTATTTCGTTGTTAGATATCAAAGTCATAATTTAGATAAATTAAATGCGTTATATTTAATAATTACGTTGTTTTAAAAATATGTAAAGAAAAGCCAGTAACATATATAAATGCAAGTATAAATTAGTTCAATATTTTGTAACGGTATGAAGAATAGTGTATTTATTAAATGAAAGTTCATAATAGTAATCATTCATTGCTTAATGAATAATAAAGGTTTAAAAATCTTTCGGGGGATTTCAAGCTATCAGTGCTGTTACTGGAAAATGCCGTTTTTCCTATTGGCAAGTTGTACATTTGAAATCCATCGACGCCATAACCAGAAAACCTTTAAGGTGCGTTTGTAATAATTTCAAAATTATTAAAAATTTTTATAAAATTTCTATTTTATCTTGTTGTTATTTTGTTGCTAAGTTTATTATATTTTATCCTATTTGTTTGGTGATTATAATGATCCACAATAAAATGTGATAAAAAGTAAAATGATTATGGAGAATAAAAATTGATGTGCGTTCTACAGAATACTGAAGAAAAATTGGTGTTATTTTGTGTAGTATCGCGATAATCACCTCCAATATAAATTCGTTAAATAACTTTTTCTGAAATATTACAGTAATTTTATTATACTCGTAAATAACAGACAGAAGTATTATTTACTTACCTGTTGTTATTATTCATCTACGAGCAATATGATCCTCACCCCTATAAAGCCGCCTCACGTACACATATACGACATCATATATGCATTACTACTTATGGTCTCGCAAATGTGTTAGTGAAGTTTAGATGCACGCAAACACATGATTACTTATAAATATAATATTAAAATTTAAATATAATATTAAACTAAAAATTTTTGAAACATGTGAACTTTTGAACTTTTGAACATGTGAACTATTTACTTTCGCATAAAGCCGGCAATAAGTCCAGTCTTATGCTTCAGATTTTGAGCAAATGTGAGAGAGAAAGTACTTCGCTTCCATCGAGCAGGCTGTATTTTCTTCACACACTGCTATTTTTGCACATGAGGAAGGGTATTATCGATAATTATTACGATAATAATCCCTTATTTACGATACTCAGTTATTAGTTATCTAACCTTCTTTCATTATCTGTGCAGAACGAAAATAAGTAATTTATAAGTAAATTAGTTATTTGTTCTAGAAAATAGTATAAACTAAATAAAGTAATGTTAAATTTTATACATTCGAATGCGCATAACTATACACATATCTTTATACCATTACAATTATCATAGTCAATGCACCAAAAGATATAAATATAAACAAAAAGTATATAAATATTCTATATTGGGACTATGATACTGAATAGAATTCAGGCATACTACTGAGGTATTTCAGGGAGATCCCGAAATAGAATTATTTCTTACTCTATAAATATTATTATAAGCAAAACTATCTATAGGAATATAGATTTATATATAGAGTACTTTTACATAGATATGCTTTTGCTTTTTAGTAAATCTCTTACATCAGTATTTTGGGAAAAGTCGAGAAGAATTTCGAAGCAACTCCTTATCCCAAAAAAACCTGGCCTCTGTAATGGCTTATAATACTATATATATAGCCTATGGGTATGCATTTGACTATGACGGTGTGCTAATTTTTCTAGTGGGAAAAATTGTTTATCAGCCCAGTTCGCATAAATGAAGAATTGTATACCACAGGGCTAAGAGCGCCATGTATCATAGAGCGCATTCTAAATTAGATAGTATTTTCGATATATCTCGAAAATCAATTACAAAACAACTTTCAGGAGTGTACTTGAACGTTAGCAGTTTTGATTTCTATTATACTCGGCAGCAAAGAAGACACTTTTATCTACGAAATCGAGATTCAAAAACTGCTGAGACAAATTATACGTAAAATTTGGAATAAAATTGACACGAAAATTTTATTATCACTATAACAATAACTTTTATAATACAAAAGGATTATTTATTTGTTATTTATTTAAGAATACATTACAATTTAAATATATTTCATCCAATAAAAAATTAAATGAATATTTAATGTTTAAAATATAAACATGATTCTACAATTTAATAAAACTATTAGATATATGGCTTTGAAAAACGTTGATTCTAATAAAATATTGTTTATAAAGTCATTCAATAGAGTACAATTGTAACTACTTGTTTCTCGAAACCAAACGTGAATAAGGACAAAAGCAGCAACAAAAAACAAAATACAAATACTGAACGAAATAAATAAACTAGTGAAAATAAGAATCCAGAAAGTGGAAAATTTATGATATATATTTTGCTGTCGAAAATAGTATCTGGCGATAGTATCCCATTAATATAGCGAGAAAGTAATACGGCAAGGTTTGCATTCCTGGGCAGCAAGTGTATAATAATACATAACAGACAGTGGAGCATTAATATCTAACAATAATCATATTCTTTAAATTTATTCATTTTAAAAAGATAACAGTGTCTTAGTTTTTCATTCAACGGTTACCAAGATTTTTTGTACTAAGGGATCTAAAAGAAAAGATAATAGCATATATTGATTTCAAAAACAAGAATGTTCACAAAATATTCAGAAGGTTAACAATATATGTGCATAGCACACGCAGTTCAGAAGAGTATTGCGAATATGTCTTCTGCTCACGCAAAAGAACTTTGAGAAAACAAGTTTAGACTGCACCGTTTTTTAACTATATTATATTTAAGAAATATAGTTCTATATTTATGTGATATAAATGATTATTAAAATACTTTATTCATATTATGTTTTATTAGACATAGTTTGCAAAACTTATCAGAAGAACATTGAATACATACTTAGTCCTTGTCACTATCACGTTTTGAGAACAGTGTTGAGGCGTACAATTTGTTCGCTCCATCTGCGCTCAGACTGTATAAAAATATCATAATAATATTCTATAATGATTAAATTGCTAGTGAAATAAATATTAATAACATGGATTTTTACACCGTCTAAATATAAGCTCGTGAATTAGTTAATTAAACTTTGATTAAATTTTAATTAAAATTTTGTCTGCTTATTTATTCGTCTCACACCTCTATATTGTGTAATATTTCATTCATTCGCCTTTATTACAAAAAATATATTTTAATCGGTTCTTATATTACTATAGAAATAACTGATTTTTAAAATAAACACATTTTCTCTTCCTCAACAAGTTCCATCAAATATATATATAATGCCAAGCTGCAGCTGAGCGATTTTTTCCTCGGTATAATTGTGAAGCCACCTTATCCTTTTTGTCCACTGACGATATATTCTTAAGTATGTATAAGTATAAGATCTTTAGTAATAATATAATGTTAAATTCAAATTTCTAATTTAAAATTTGTTAATAACAAAATTATTAGTCTAATTGGAAGAGAATTAAAATCTATTTTGCGCATAATAAATATTTCTTAAATTTGGCTTTCTATAATATGAGTAATTATTGATACATTCCTTTCTCTTTACTCCGCGTTTGGAGCCAGATATCGATAATTACAAACGAAATAAGAAACCATTTTTCTGTTCGTTTGGACCGGTTGTATAAACAGAAAACCGCAACCAATTCTATTAGCTCCATTCCATGGCAATTCATAACCAACATAATTACCAAAACGATTGACCCTGAAATAATATAAATTTTTTATAATATACATTTGAATAAAATTAGTATTAAAGGATTATTAATTATAAAGAAAAAGCATCGTTTTATTTATTATTCTCAGATGATACTGCAGAAATTTAAAAAGTATTAACATCATAAATAAAATGGTCAATAATAGAACATACTTTGTTTTATATAAATTTCACTCGTATTTTTTATTTTATTTATGTGCATGAAAATTTAAGTAAAAACGACATTGATATTCTCAATAGTACATTGCGCTACATCTTCGGAAATCCTATACTGTCTAAGCATATAATATACTATGCTGGTACTAGCGCATAAGAAATGGCTTTCGTGCACTGTTATAGACTATTTTCGGAATGGAAATGCATACAGAAAAACAAATTTTCTGCAAGTCCCAAGAGAAGACAGTTGCTTTATACTCATATTGACAAGGAAAATGGTTTATTTACATTTGAATTAGCAATTCAGTTTGCATGAAAGTAATAGAATATAAAAATGATATTTTGTCCCAGAGCTCAAAAGGAACAGATGTGCCGAGGTTATTTATCAAATTCCGAAATATTTTAAATGATACGAGTAATACCAGGTATATGTTTAACCATATCAAAGCTTATAATTCCAGGTTTGTGCTGCTTTGTGAATGCTGTTCTTACATTCGCAGCAGTAAAATAACAACTAACCGCTGTAAATAAATGCAGTACACATTGCTTACCATCTCTGTACTCAAACACCAATTTTTGGAAAAGCTCAAAAAGTATCGTAAGCCAACATTACTGTAATGAATCTGCGACCTACAAATAAGAAAGTAATAATACTGGATTTAATTGAAATATTTTGCAATACTAGGAGCATCATACAACGAAAACATGAAGTAACATTAATACAAGGTGCGGCTGTTAAGTAACGAAACCTGTGCTGCTACAGAAGAAGTATGAATACACCAAAGTTTAACCACTATCGACTGTTTAGACAGTAATCTACTCATTTGTATTCGTGCCCGTAGACGAATCAGTATATCCTTGTTCATTGTTCTTGGAAAAAAATGTGGAAAAACTTCAACTGAAACTTATAATTGATTAAAACAAGTGCATAGCAAGCAATTAATGTTTATCGCGATCACGCATATTTGACCGGCACAAATGTATACAAGATGGTCGAGAAGATGCTGCAGATGTTCCACGCTTGAGTCATCTTTCCACGTCAAAAACAAATAAAAATATCGAAAAAGTCACTAATTTTGTTTCACCTGACTATCGGCTACGTATTGGTGCAATTTTTGAATCTATAGAAAGGGACAAAAAATAATTTTACATGAAAATGTTAACATCTGTAAAGTGTGCAAATATTGGCGTCTAAGATTTTGACATTTGAACAACAAGAAGCTCGTAAACATATTAGTCATTTCAGTTTCAATACGATTGAAAATGCCTAAAATTTATTGCAAAGCACAATAACTTAATCTTGATTTTTTACCTATGATCTGAAAGAAAGCAGCAATCCATGTACTAGAAGTTTCGAATTTCGCTAAGTGTCAAAAAAGCGAACATGAGCAAATTAAAATTCAGAGTCCATTACTGTTCCGTTGTAGGTTATACAAATCGTATATACAGTGAATTATGGATTATGCATGGTTCCTAAAAACAATTAAAATACGTAGCTATACGTTTAGCACTAAGATAACACCTAAGCACTTATACGAGTATTCGAATTGTTTTCAAAAGCAAAAAAGGAAAAGATTGATCATCAATGGAATTAAATATATTATTTTATACAAAAATATAAATACACTTATTTTTTTTTTCTAAAAAAATGTTGAAGATATCGATACAATGACAATGAACATTGAAGTCAATACTAACATCGAAGGACTTTCTAAAACAAAATTTTAACAGCCAAAAAAAAGAATATAAGACTATAAGAAGAAGAATATTAAATTTACCTTGTATGCATATGAAAATAAAAGAAAACTTTGGAACTTAACAAATAAAAGAACTAACAATATAATTGTCAAAATTATATAGATACCCGCTGATATATTCATCATCCCAAACGAACAAGCGTATTTATTAGCCCAAAATGCTACTGTACAAGATCCAAATGTAAATATTCATATTCCTTATTCTGATTCTAGAAAAATTTTAAATCATATTCTATAATAAAAAAAAACAACAATAAAATTTCAATTCTGAGTAATATAAAGGGACAGAATACATACAATTTTTCGACAATAATAGTACAAAATTATGATTTAAAATCTATAATCTATGGAGAGAAAATATTGTTATGATGAATAGTAGTAGAGCAAACCTGTTAATTGATTTAGAATTCATACGATATTCAACTCGTCGTAGTGCGCCACCTCTGTCAATATACTCGAATTACATTTCTGCCTGTTTTGCCTACAGTTATAAACATTTCTCGGAGCAATTATTCGGTTCATTACTTTATTATACAAGCGAAAAAACTCGAATTACATGCTCAACCAATACATAGAATTTACAATTAAACTTTTCTTTTGATAATCTCAAAAGAATTAGATTATATAAACCTGACGATTGGTAAGTCCAAACTTTTTAAATTTTATCCTTCAAAGATAAGAAAATAGTTTAATTGATATCGCAGTTTTCTCACTCGTAAAAAAATTTGAAGATTTAAATAACATTTTTTGTCGCTGTTAACAATATGAAATGAAGATAAATAGCAAATTTGTTTCCAGTTTAATACGTCATCATTTTCAGTGTTTAAACGCATAAATAATTTACATGCTATATCTACTAATTTTGTGACTTTATAGCATATACAATTTAAATAAAAGAAAATATGAATTTGCAGGTACGAAAGTATGATATATTGATAATAGGAGAGCGTTCAATCAAAAAATATTACACAGCATTTGTTTTAAAAGAAGTGTATAATTAGTCTAAAAATAATTAAATAAAAAAAAGAAGACGATCTAGTATAAAAAATAATTTACAATAAGATATATTGAAGATAATGACATTAGTTTCTTATAGGAAGATCAAGGTTAGCTAACACTTCAGGCAATCTAAAATGATTATGACTTCTGAGGATGAAATTTACTACGTCGGTAGACATTCCCTCTTCTTCAGGATTGATATACTTGTCTCCATAATCGATATCCCGTGGCATATAAAAATTGTTTAAAACAAATTGAAATAAAATTAAGATTTTACAAAGATAAAAAAAATATTCAATTTGTATTAATCATTAATAAGGTTTACTTATTAAGTGTACAAGTAAATTTCAGCTTTTGTCAAAAGATTACGGCGTTACGAGTAGATCCCGGGCAGAAATTTCAGACCTCATATGTGATATTTGTAAGTTTTATAGTTTTCAACATCTTTGCAACATTATATTTGAGCATTTCTTTCGATGTCGTTTATTTTATCGAGCAAAATTATGGCAAGTTTCCAGCCAAATAAAATCATTTGCGAGAAGCCATGCTTCTATTATTTAATATGCGAAAAAGTGCGGCTGAGGTCCATCGTTTGCTTTTAGAAACCTATGGGGCGAAATGTATTGGTAAATCGACGTGTCGCGAAAGGTTCAAATGGTGCAAAAGCCCGCCCAATCGACGCCGAAACGAAATATTCAAGTAAATAAGGTCATGCTCTGAACATAATGGGTTCAAAAGAATGTCGTATACTACGAACTACTTCGGTGTAGTCAAACCATCAAAGGACCATTGCATCGAACCCAATTTATTCGTTTGAAGCGAGCATTACAGGGAAGACGACTAGAATATGAGAACAAGCATGAGTCTATCATTTTTCATCACGATAACGCTCGGCCACAGTTGCGGCTTCGGTCAAAACCTATTTGAAGAATAGTGGATGCGGAATTCTGCCTCATCTGCCTTACAATCCAGACTTGGCACCAACTAACTACCACTTGTTTCGATGAATGCAAAATTCTCTTACGAGAATACACTTCAGTTCCATTGAGGGAATCAAAAATTGGCTCGATACAGTGTTGGGCTCGAAAGACGATAAATTTTTTTGGCTCGGAATTAGTAAATTGCCGGAAAGATGTGAAAAATTTATAGCTTCCGATGGAATATACTTTGAATAAAAGATATGTAACTATGTTTTTGTATTGAACCCTCACATTTTGCAAAAAAATCTGGTAACTTAGTTGAACATTCAATATATTTCCAGCTGTACTGCTTTGTATAATATGATTGAAATATTATCTAAGATACTCTTAGAGTTAACATAGGATCAAACTTACTTTATATAAGCAAAGAGTATGACTTCCACCTAGACATCTCTCTGACTCGCCATATATATTTCCTGTAGAAACGTCAGCTGTAGTGAAAAGTACAAGAAGAGACAATAAAATTTTTACTTTCATTATAATTATAAAACTTATCGATGTGAGTTTCGTTTAAATTAATTGGAAAAATGCAATTCAATCATGATATATGTGCGTATGCCGAAAAAAAATTCAGAAGGCAAAATTCATACTTTATATAACTCTAACATGTTAATTTAATATGCATTATCTATAACTACAATAATATTATCATTTCAAATATTCTATTGTTCTTTTCCTGTAATATGAAATAGAATATATGAGCTTTAAATACCTACGGTATTTATTTGTATAACTCATTAACTATCTACTAAATACTACTAACATTTTTTCAGTCAATTGAAAAAACCTTCATATTTGTATTTATTATGATATGATTTACCTTCATATTTGTATTGTTATGACTGAAAAATAAAACAATAATGTAAACAAAATATAAGCAAGAAAACAGCTTAAAAATTCAATTGGACCCTCTTTCCGTGAACTTCAAATTTTGAATGAGCTCAAATTCACAACCAAGTAGTGAATAATTCATGAAAATTTTTTACGAACCAGAAAGCTACAAATTTAGTTGCTAGAATTGTAGGAATGCTCTCCCTAAGTGCACGAGGGCATGGACAGAATAGCCCTGAAATTCAGTAAAAAAAATGAATAATTCGGAACTGATTTCCCTTCTTTCAATGATATAATCACGCGCGCGAACTCTGTCGACGAAGATACGAGGTATAAAGGCAGCGTTTACCTCCCAAGATTTTATGCCCGCACGCGCAAGCCGACAACTTGTACATTTCTACACGTATATGCTTGCGCTTATATATGACACTGCCATATTAGTACCTTTTCCTAAACTCTCTTTTTCTATTCATTGGAACTACTTTGTGATTATTGTCTTCCCTCTATACTTTTGTTCTCATCTCTTCCTGTGCTCATTTCAAAATGCTGGCTGTCAACCCTCCGGCTCGTAGACTCTGTCGGCAACTTTTCCCATTTCTCCTTTGACAACCACTGAATAGTGGCTTTATCTTTTTCTTCTTTTTTATTTTTTTGTAGCTGTCCCCGCTTTAATAGCAAAGGGTTTCAGCGTCTCTGTTGTCGGTGTCAAGTGCCGCCAGTTTATAGCCTTCTGTATGTAAATCTGCAGGCGCTTGAAGAGAGAAAGAAAGAAAGAGAGAGAGAGAGAGAGAAAGACGGGAGAGATATCAATTGTCTGTTTATGATTATTACATATATGTAATATATCAGATCATATATATTATATTTTCTATTATTTATACCTGTATCGCTTATTATCTTTTATTTTTCTGAATATATTTTCCATACATACTTATCAACCTTATTCTAAGCTTCGAGGTAATCCATTCAAAATGCGTCTTTCAAATTTTAATGATATTGCAATTTTAGAATATTTTTAAAATAAAAGATAAAATACTGCGTTTTATGAAAAAAAAACGAAATGAGAGATCAACAAACGTAAAAATGATATTTTTTTTAGAATAATTAGAAGCTCTACTATTTTTAAAAACATAAACATATTTTTCATTTACGTATATTTAAGGTAGAATAACTGTTATCTCTAATAGTATTCTTTAACATCCGTCATATTTCAATGAAAAATAAAGTTATTATCTTCAAGAATTTTTTTCATAGTATTAATTTTAAAACAAAATACTTTTAAATAGAGTTTCTTTATTATTGAAAGTAAGAAGCATGAACGAGTTCTATGGAAAAATGCTATAACAACTTTACATGCTAAAAAGATAGTTTGATGTACAATAACAATTAATTAACTAATTAATTTTTCTTCGACTAAACTTCAAAAAAGTTTCTATTACGATCTCACGCAACTTACTGTATCTGTACATGTAAACTTCCATTTTTAGTCCAAGAAATATAAATTTCTAATTGTCGGGTAAGGAAACAGGATTAATTTATAATTTAAAAATATTACAGCTTTATTAATAACAAAACAATATTTAATAATTTTATAAATTTAAAAGATTTCTAAACAAATCTTCGCACGCACGCAAAGATCTCCTACCTGAACGCTGCCCAGCGAACGCAATGCATCGCAACTTGAAACAACGGCAGAAGCATGATAGCGTTGCTATGGTATTTCTTTTTTTTTTTTTTAAAGTAATTAATAAATATTTTTTTATTGGTCTTACAGTCCAATCAATTCAATTTATTTTTAAATTGAATTGATTGGACTGTAAGACCAATAAAAAATATTTATTAATTTGTATATGGGCAGTCGACAAAAGTACAATTCAATAGTTTTTTTTTTTTTTAAACTATTTTCATTTATTTTGGAATTTATTATTTGTAGAGATATTTACTCATATATACATACAGAAATACACAGATTTTCTTTCTTTTTCTTAACTCTATTTTTATATAAAAATTTTAATTTTTTTTTTAATTTTCAATTAGAAACTCTTAAATTTACGTTTTGCTCGCAGCATAGTTTAACGCCAATATCCTTGAAATATCTACGTGTTTTCAATTTTGTCCTTCATCATCAAAGAGTTACTCCACGATGCCTTATAATGTCTTAAAATATAACAGCTTTGGTTTTTTTGGCTTGACAGCCACGACAATTCTTGCGAATGCCTTGCACATAGAGCTACGTAGACATAAATTTGCAATTTGATTTTATATTATTAAAGTACAATTGAACATTTTTATTTTAATTAAACTTTGTTTTTTAGTTTACAGTACTTTATATTTTATTTCAAAAACTTTCAATGATTACATCCTAAACACTAATAAAATCATTCATAGTAAAACAGTCCTACGTTAATTTGCTTATAGTTTATATAAACTACAATATACTATATAAAAATATTACATAATATATAAAGATCTATCAAATAAATTAAAATCATAAATAAAGTATCACATTCTTATACAGGTCACTTAATAAGGATTATTATAGTGCCAAAAAATCAAAATACAAACTGTTAATGAAACTAAAATATATTCGAATAATGATTTTGATGACTTTTTAACAATCGCATTGTCACATGAAGTAGTTATTTTTTAATGATATGTTATATATAATCAATATTAAATATATTCTACATTTAGCAAAAAAATTAAAAGTTTAATAATTCCGTAAAATTTGAAACATCAAACTGGAACTTTTATACCATGGAAGTTCTATACGATGGAACCATCGCATAGTTCGGGTGTTAATTACAGCAGCTGGAAATCAATACCAAAATACTAAAATTAATAGGATCGTAGCTGACATTTCTGAAACCGAAGCTGCTCTCTTGATTCACTTTTATTTGATCTTTTCAAAAAAAACAAGAGCATAATAACTTGAAATCTTCTATTTCGGACGTTCTGACCTGATTCGGCAGAGAATTTCTATCCTTTCTATATTAAAAGAAAATTCAATTTTATGTATATACATATTTCAAATGAAAAAACAATTCATACTCATCGTCACTCCTAAGATCATTTTCTCTTTTATAGGCTAACTATTCCGCCTCTCTCTCGCTCTCTCTCTCTTTCTCTCTCTTTCTTTCTTTCTACTATCTTCCCTACTCGAGGGCCTCTGTCACGTACTCTAAAATACGATGAAATGGCCATATAAGCAGTTCTATATAGAGATGAAATAGAAACGAGCAAGAGAAAGAGAAAGGGACGAATCAACGCCATTCTCCCATACCATATACCTTCCTTGCGCGAGCTTCATATTTCTTTCATCTCGTCTTTCTTCCATGTGCCTGTCTATATACACATTCAATGTATATATATATATATATATATATATATATATATATATATATATATATATAATATCCCTTCTTGAAATCTTGCTCCTCTAGTAAAGGTAGCTTTTTACGCGCTCGTAACTCAGTACTGCAGCGTGCTCGACGTTTCATGATGTCGAAGTGTGCCATGCACGTGCCATATATATATATGCCAAATGAAGTTCGATACGATATATGACGTAGTACGCGACGCCTTTTTAGCATAGTACAAATTGTCATAAGCCCTCCCAGTGACGGGACAAAGGCGCGTAAAGCATATATATATATATATATATATATATATATATATATATATATATAATGGCATCGCCCGTCTCGGCTCCGCCCGAGATAATAATTTAACCAATTTCATAAACAATTCAATAATACCTAAGTAAAAAGTACTCTATATATACAAATCTGTATTTCTATAAATAATTGACCGTAAATTAACTATCGTCGTTTCTGTATAAAAAGCTGCTTCAATGGAGAGTCCACTTCAAATAGTTGATATTTTGCTGACCATTTTATAAAATATACATATATATATATATATATATATATATATATATATATATATATATATGCGCATAATAAATATAGCTTCGATGGAGAAAATTGTACTTTCAAGTTCGAGCGGTAGAACAAGATGTCCAAGTGTCTCGAGTCGACGTTTACAGAGAGTATCATGTACGGACTATACGAAATGTCTCGGGATGACTACTATAGAGAGTTTTGTGTTGGGGAGGTAAAATACTATGTCCAGGTATCCCGGAACGACTCTTACTGGGAGTTTGTGTGTGTTCGAATGATAGAATACGAATCTCTTCATAGAAATCGTACTGATATACCTGGATATTGTTTCCCACCAACTATACACGACACTCCTCTTAGAAGTCGTTCCAAATCATCTAGAAATCACATTCTATCATCCAAACACGAAACTCCCCGTAGAAGTTGTCCCGACATAGCTGAACATTGTTTCCTACCAACTAAACACGTAACTCCCCGTAGAAATCGTCCCGTCATACCTGGACATCGTCTTCTACTGTCCGAAAACGAAATTCCCCGTAGAAGTCCTTCCAAAACATTTACAAATCGCATGCTATCATCCGAACTCAAAACTCCCCGTAGAAGTTGTCCCGACTATAACTATATTCAGTATGATTTGGCATACAGAACCATTTTATAAAAGAAGAAAGACAGACAGAGACAGAGAGAGAGAGAGAGAGAGCGATTTCCTACGTAATAGAAAATAAAATTTACAAAAATTAAAAGATATCCATAAGGTATGAGAGTAATGTCAAATTAACCTGAAGAACAAAAATGTAATACCGACTAACGTTACACCTCCTTTAGGATACGAATCACAATGTTCGATATGAACATTCATTTTTTTTTTTTTTTTTGGAGACGCGGGAAGGGGAAATCTTTTAAAGACACCTCTCTAAGAGAGGTAGTGTCGGATTCATGGATCCTTTGCTCGCATGCCTACCGACTAAAACCCCTCCCCGCAGGGATTCCTACCCGGAAGTATCATTCCCTTTACCTGTTGGGATAAAAAAAAATTATTAAACGGAACGCTGTAGGGGGTGGGGGAGCAGGAGTGGGATGTGGATAGGGAGGAGGAATTGGTGAGTTTAGGGGCTCTGCCTTCTTGGTGGCAGAGGCTTACGTACGAAAACGAAGCACGGAGTAGTCGGTGGTGGCTGATAGGGTTACGGATCGTTGATCAGGTTGCAAGGCCTCCTGTAGCGATCTGTCGATTTAGGAAGGATACTACTCAGGGATTGGATTCCTGAGTTCGGGTGCTGTTTAATTGATTCTCTCAGATTTTTGGCGAATTTGTTCGTGTAATCATTGAGAGCAAGAAGGTTAGTTTCTTCCTTGAGTACTTGAGTGTTCCTTAAGTACCAAGGGCTGTTCAGGGAAGAGCGTAGTAGCCTCATGTAGTTGCCTTGGAGTCGCTGAAGTCTGTCTGGGGGGATGGACCCCCAGATGGGGATGGCATATGTGGCAATGCTCCTGATGATGGCGGAGAAGGCTCCGGCCTTTGTTCTGGGTGACAGGATTTTGCTATGGAAGAAAGGTTTGAGCTTTAAGAAGGCTTCTAGCATTTCTCTCCTGGTGAGGCGGAGGTGTTTGTTCCAGGATAGGTTCCTGTCGAACGTCACTCCGAGGTATTTGACCGATTGGCTCCACGGGATGGAGGAGCCTTTGATCGTTATTTTTGGAGGGGTGCGGTTTTTACAGGAAATGAAGATTGCACTGAACTTGCTCTCGTTAATGAAGAGTCTCCACCGTGACTACCAGTTGATGAGGTGTGGGAGAAATCTGTTTAGCCTTGAAGTGCTGTGGCAAATTGTTTTAGTGGCGTCTATGAGGGCAATTTCGTCTGCGTAGAGTGCTCTAGTAATTGTATCGTGTATGGGAAGATCATGGCACAAAAAAGTAAAAAGTAGGGGGGAAAGCTTAGACCCTTGAGGGACGCCAGCTGAGATGGCCTTTGAAGCGGAAAGGGAGTTGCCTACCCTAACTGGAATAAATCGGTCTGATAGGAACGACTTTATTATCCCGATCAAATAGTGGGGGATGTCATTGGCAATGAGCTTGAAGACGAGTCCGTTATGCCATACCCTATCGAAGGCTTGCTGGACATCTAGCAGCAGCATCGTTGTGTGCAGCCGTCTGTTCATGTCGTCAACAATAACTTCCGTAACTCTGAGAAGTTGGTGACAGGTGCTGTGCCCTGTGCAGAACCCATGCTGACGTCGCTAGGTTGAATTTGAGATGTAGCCAGTCGATGTGTTCTGTGTGTGACGGGGAAGAGATAGGTGATGTATGGAAAGCGAGGATCCCCGGGCTGTGGTCTGAGCTCAGTGTACAGATAACCTGCGGGTCGCTTAGGGGTGTGATATTTTTGGTGCGAAAATTATTGAGAATGTCTGGTGCGTGTTGTGGGGAGCCCGGAAAGTGGATAGGGGAGGGAGGAGCTTCCACTGTAAAATCATCCCGAATTGTTTTTCTGAGGAGAGCGCGGCCATTGCTGTTTCTGGAGCCGCAGCCCCAAGAGGGGTGCTTAGCATTTAGGTCCCCGGCGATGATTGTGGGGATATTGTTGCTGAGAAGCAAGGCAAGATCTTTAAAGTTGTTTTGGAGTTGTGGAGGGTTATAGCATACAATTACCCTCAAGGGACCTTTTTGCAGGGAAATTTCAACCCTTATTGTCTCGCAGATGGAGGTAGTTGTAATTCCACGGTGGCGGTGAGATTTGTGGACGAGGATTGCCACGCCCCCACCGTTAGAGTGCTCTCTGTCCTTCCTATACGTGATGTAGTTTGGAAGAAAGAGTTTGTGGGATGGGTTGAGGTGGGTCTCTGTGATGCATGCGGTCCCGATGTTTTTCTCCTCTAAGAGTTGGAGGAGTTCTAGAGATCTATTTCTGCAGAGGATGCCGTTGGCGTTCCAGTTGAGGATCTTTATCTCGGGATTAGCCATTATTAGGTCTGAAGAGAGCGGCGGTAATGTTCGTGACGAACTGCATTATGATGTTTTGCAGTTCGGACGCAATGGGAGGCGAGTTGATTTGCAAAGGTGCCGCTGATGCTGCTTTGTTGCTCACTATGCTCGCATATGTGGTGCGGGTGGGGTTTGCCCGATTTTTATGAAGATTGGGGGTGATGCTCTTTTTCTGTATATGCTGGGGTGGGGGTGTTACCGGTTTTGGGGACATTTACCGACTTCACTTGTTTTTGGGGAGCTTGTCCTTCTTTGGGGCTTTGGGGCAGCCCCTGTAAGTTGCCCTGTGCTCTCCTTTGCAGTTGGCGCAGGTAGGACGCGCGTCTTTATTGTCTTTTAGAGGACATGACGGGGTGGCGTGATTTTTGCTGCAAAAAGCGCAGGCCCATGCAGTGTGACAGTAGTTTGCCGTGTGATTATATTTGAGGCAACGCCGGCACTGCGACGTGCCTTTCGACTTCCTCTTTGCCTCCACTTTTATGTTGAGGCCACCGATGGTACTTAGGTGGAAGATTGTCTTAGCGGCGGGTAAGGAGGAGTCTAGGTGAACGGCCACTAGCCAGATTTTTTCGCCGCTACGCATTCGGTGAATGCGTCGTGGGGTGTAACCTTTCGAATTTAGTTCATTCAGGATGTCTTCCTCTTGGATGGCTTCGTTAATACCACGAATGACTATAAACAAGTCCCGTTCTTCGGGGAGTTGGTTGGTGATATATTGTATTTTAGTATTTTCTAGGCGGGCCGTTAGGTGCCTGAAGTTGTCTACCGTTGCCGCGTACACCTTGACCAAGTCAGAGGTGTTGCCGGCCCGGTGAACGGAGATTCCGGCTTTCCCTATGGCGATCATTAGTTTTGGCCAAATCATTTTTTGGCAGATAATGATGGGGGTGGGGATCGAACAGCGATGGGGGATTCTTTTTCAGTGTCAGAATCCAGATCGGAGAGCGTTGGTGCGGATTTGGCAACGCGGATACGTTTACAACCTTGCTTTATGAACTCGGCTTCTTCGGAGATCGGAGTTGATTCGGAGACGGTTGTTTTGGTAGCGGGGGTGCAGAAAATTGCTGCCTCCTGAAAGACATCTGTGGCGGACGAGGAAGATGTAGAAGTTCCGGTGGTGTGGCGTGATGTTGCCACCGATTGAGAGAAGATTGGGTCTGTTGTGGTGGTGGTTATTATATTTTGTAGGCGGTCAATCTCATCCCGGAGACCGATGATAATTTCTATCAGTTTTTTGGGGGGAAGACCGTCGAGGTCGGTGGTAAGGCCGGTGTCCATATCCATGGAGTCGGACTTACGAATGAGTGGAGGAAGGTGATTGCCTCCAGTTTGTGATTGAGGGGGGGGTTAAGGGTAGAGGAAAAGGTGGGGTGTGGGAGATTATAGCTATGAAGAAATATTTAAATATATAAATATAAATATAAATATAAATATAGGTATGATTAAATTCTAAATAAATATATATATGTATATATTAGTTATAGAATTAGTTAAAAATGAGGTAAGTCAAATATAAATTATATAAGTTGAATTTAAGAGAGGTTAGTTTGAGTCTAAGATAGATGAGAATTTAAGTTAAAATTAAAATCAAGTTTAAAGTAAAATTGAATTAAAATTAGAATTAAAATTAGAAATTAAAATTAAAATTGTTGAGGTTAATTTTAAAAAGTTTTAAGAGTTTCTTACAAACTTATAATTTATAAATTATATAAATTATAAATTACAAGTTATGTAAGAGATAAATGAGAATTGATCCTTCGTTGTGTGATGTGATTGATGATCATCTCATCATCGTGCAGCTGGTGTGACTATCTGTTGATGGTGAACATTCATTTCAGCTACCCTGGTATTAATACTTTAAGCGGACTATTTTGAATTGATGTTCGTGATTCAAGACGTCACCTAGTGGCCGCCAGTGAAACTGATTGTTAAAACCATTAACTTAATTTATTGAGGAAAGATAAATGATTTTGAATAAAAGACATACCCTATGTCCTTTCCAATATAATACAGAATCTATATACCAAATTTCAGAACAGTCGGTTCAGTAGTTTTTTCTGTTATCGTGTACAATCAAAAATACGTTTTATCTTTATAAGTTAGAATGATATGATATTATATATATATATATATATATATATATATATATATATATATATATATATATAAGTAATCCGAAACTTCCATAATGACACATGAGAAAGTTTCGATTCTAGTATCGGTGCCTCGATCCTGCAGAGCCCTAAGAATGTTTCGACCATATTTGAGTACATGACAAAAGACAATGATCAATAGCTTTACAAATTCTTATTCAAGTATACTGATTTTCGACTTTCATTGTTGTCGAACTGCTAATAATTTAACCTTTAGAGTATCGGCATTTAAGAAATTTTAAAAGCTCCGTTTTTCTATAAAAAAGTCAGTTTATGCCATGCACAAAAGACTAAACTAAGGTCAAGCCTTTAGCAGACCGGATCACGAGGCCTCCAGTCGTCATCCCGGCCCTGTCCTGTAATACGCACGGTAATCTTTTTCTAAAAAAACGTTTAGAAGATTTCCTAAGCCTCAAAAATGTTTCCCCCAGGGATTTTTGAGGTTACTGAATACGATTCTGCAATCAAATTTTGAAAATTCAATATGTCGGATTCAAGATGGCGAATAATTGGAACTAAAATTGTTGTTTTGCATTCACTGTGCTGGAAATACGCCACATAAATGTTCACAGACTTGATTTTCCACTTTTATCCGCCAATTATTTCTTCAATGCGAGCCCGATTTCAAGAAATATTGAACTGAGAGAAAGAAGTTCATTCTTATTCCGCGAAAAACATGTTGCGAAACTAAAAAATTCGATTTCCTTTCAAAAAAATCAAGTTGACTATAATATGAGCAGTATGCCCAGTTCGGGTAGAAAATTAGTTGTTTAGTGTTTTGCCCACCCCAAATTCATGGAATATGTATTTCGCCCATTTTCAATCCGCGCCGCGGTTGGTGAGATATTCAGGTGGAAAGTTAAAAATACACCTGGTATAGATGCGAGATATTACTTCAGTCATTTTGAATTTTCATTTTTATGAAATTTTAAAGACCTACGTAGTTATGCTTGGAAACTCTGTATTTCTGTAAGTAGTTCTAATTAACCTATTTTACTATAAATTTAATTGCCCTTCCCAATGAAGTTTATGTTCAAAAAAGGTTAAATATATAATAATCGTGAATTAAATGTAAGATCTATGTAAATCATCAGCCCCACATCGAGTAGGTTAATAAGACTTCAATAAATTTTATATTTAACATCTTTCATTAGAAATGTTTCCATGGGTTAGATTTAAATTTAGTTTTACTTATTTTGTAAGACAGAACTAAGGCACAAATATAATACTGTCATATCTATATATTTTATAATATATTAAACAATAACTAAATAATAAATATTATATAGTAATAAATCTATTATTTGTAGAACATTTTAATTTGTTTAGTTGAGATACTGTATCTTATATCTATTCGAAAAGCATGTCTGGTATATATAATAAAAGTTCATATAAAACAGAAGGTCTATGGAACGTCATTCGTTGTAAATTATGAAAGAATAGTAAAATACTTACGTAATATATATATATATATATATATATATAAATCACAATTTCGATAATAGTATAATTCTTATTTTAACAAGTAGATTATATAAAAGTTGTTGAATAAGAAACAATTAAATTTATTTATATATTGCAATGGGAATTGCAGCAGTCAGAACCTGCAAAGGAAAATAATAATAATTAAAAGATAAAAATAAAAGTAGCGAGAAAAGCCATAGGGATGCTGTGAACAAATAGAAGGTATTCGCATAGAAGGAAGATATAAGGAGAGAAATAAAAATAGAATATGCATGCCGAGAAATGAAGAAACATACATATATAAATAGATATAAAGAAAAGCATAGGCAGAGAAGGGAAAGAAGATAGTAGGAGAGACAAAAGGTAAAATATGTATGCCGAGAAAGAAAAAAACAGACATATAGAAAGGGATGTAAAGAAAAGCATATGCAGAGAAGGAGAAGCAGATATAAGGAGAGAAATAAAAGTCAAATATGCATCCAGAGATATATAGAAAAAATACACGTATGGAGAGAAATATAAATGAAGACTGAGATACATGCAGAAGAAGGTAGACAGAGAGAGAAAAGAGAGATATATAGAAGTAAACAAGAAGTGAGAGAGAGAGAGAGATAACATAACCTCGAAACGGGTAGATGAGATAATGAAATTGCAAAGTAGACGCGAGTAGAAATACTAACTTAAATAGATAAAATAAAAGAAAAAAATATATACAAGCATACGTGGCAAAGGTCCAAAAGCCATGTAGACACCGCAAGCGGGAAGTGAAGATTTGAAAACACGTGGCCGCACCAGGTTATGTGCAACATACTGGACGCCGCATGGGCCGCTGCTCGAACGAACGCAAAGAAGCCGCACACACAAAAAAAAGGAAGCAGCAACGACAATCGAGCTCAACGATGTCAGCTCAACTAGCAGGAAGGGCGCGTGGAGACGCTGAAAAACACAACAAGATTAGTGAGAGTCGGAGATACACAGCATGCGACGTCCGCACTGCAGACGACCGCACTGGAAGTAGCAGCCAACGTGAAGACGGAAGTCGCCGCGGAGAAGGAGCGGCCAACAGCGGCGCCGCTAAGAGCGGCGCCGCACCGAACTACCAACAGGGAGATATATATATAGATATATCTCCCGGGTAAATTTGAAATTGGCGCGCGACACAAGTCAGAAAACCAGACATTGCAGACCGATAATGTCGGTCGAAACGGTATGAAGATGACGGAAGAGCCCGAGATTGGCGCAGATCGGAGAAGACGCACGATAATTGGTGCAAATTGGGGAAGAAGGCTGATAATTGGAGGATGGCGAAAACAAGAGCTGCGATTGGAGAATCGGAGGTGAAGATCAAGAAGAACTTCAGAAGATTTTGAAAAAGCGGTTGAACAACCACGTGCCGCGGCCATTGCGATAAGAAATTTTGTGAAGTTTCGCGGTGTTAAGTAGGAAGACGGAAGGAAGTCACGCGAAGGTGTACGTACGGGTGTCGGAAGCAGTGCGAGTTAATTAAGGACGTGGACTCAAAAGTGCGGAGTGTGGTGAAAGTACGGACTAAAGATTCGAGCCATATACCCATCTCTCTCTCTCCAGGGGAGAATCACCTCGGAAGAGAAGGCGACTAGCAGCAGCGAGCGCACGAGGGGACGCCCTCGTCTATACTTAGCGGTAGCGGGTGAGTGGGCCTGCGCGCCCTTAACTTGAACTATTTATATTTGATGTATATTGTGCGAGCGGGGAAAGGGGTACGCGGGGAAATTTAGGCAGCGGCGGCCACCAAAAAAAAGGGGGAGGGAAGTAAGGGTTTTTTTGCAAGCGTATGCGAGAGAGCGCAAAATGATGGCGGACGCCAAGCTTGAAAAAATGTAATTTTATTCTGTAATAAAACCAGTTGTGAAATAGAGTGCGGTATATTTTTTTTTTGCTGTAGTAGTCGAACCAAATATTCACATATATATATCTAGGTAAATATATGCAATAAGAAACCTGTATGCATATCAGCCCGAGTTCCCGCCCTGGAAGCACTCAGGAGAAGAAAAGGCGGTAAGTGAAGTACGTAACGAGCGGAAGGCCGCGCAACGTTACAATATTCAGTATATATTCTTCATTTCTGTTCCAGCGGTTATGTAATTCCGATATAATAAAATATTATAATTAAATGTCTTATAATTAAATCTCAGTATCAAACATGATTCAAAGTATATGATGGATAAACGCTATTATATATACTTTCTGTATACACAGCGAAGAAATCAATTTAATCCAATAAACTAACTGAAAAACTTATGAAATATTTATAATTGACTATAGCCTCATAAAAATAGTTAACCTTACTATACGGTACGAAAGTTAACCTTGCATTTCATATTGTATGAATAATCATGTACCGACGAATAATCGATGAGGGACGCCCACACAAAATGACCTCGGGATTGATAAAATTCCTTTCATCCCACAAAAAGTGAAATGAAACTTGTATACAGAGAGAAAGCTTTACTTCAAATATTTTAAATTAATCACGTACTTCAGGCTCGATGCTGTAGCTTTTGGAATTTTATTATATTTCCAAGTCAAGTATTCTCTCAACGTAGTCCCTCTTGAAATGTATGATTATTGCAGAAGAAAACTTTTTCACGGTTTTAATGATCACTATGACTAATATTTATAGCTGTTGATTATTTTGCTAAAGATTGTATTCATATTTATAAATTTTTTATCTTTACTTATTGATTAGAATATTATTTATAATAATATAAATTACTATAATATTACCTTGACATATGCAGTGAAAACTATATAGATTATAGATTGTAATAAATAAAATCTTCATCTTAAGTAAAAGCTTTATTCATGAATTTAGTCGATAAACTAATCGGGTTATTAATAAATTAACTTTTGTAATTAATATTAAATTATTATATTTTGAATATCTACAATATTTTCGCAGCATTTGTAAAATATGATCATATTCTCAATAAATAACTTTATCCACAAAACACAACATATAGTATTTTTATTACGTATTTAAATTATTATGTTATATCTGAAGTTTACATTTTATTCTACATTGTATTCTATGGATTTTGCATGGATTTCGAATCTACACCATGTCAGGTCTATCGTTGAGTATTTATAAGAATGGTTCATTCGATGCAACAATAGGAGTCGTGTTTTTTGATATGCAAGGACCAACGCAGTATAGATACATGGATTTTTTCTAATCGTTGTAGACTTTTTTTGTTTCTTGAAAAGTAGTTGAACGATCCATAATCAATTAAGGAGCGTAGAAAGCATACATATATGACAGTGAGAGTAGTAGAGTCAGTACTCCACTATGTACCGCATAAAAATTTATTTATGTTTAATGCTTTTATGCATTTTTTCAGAACTATTTCTACGTGCTTGCTGATGAACATTTGGAATTACAAGCTGTACCTAGAAATTTGGTAAAATTGGTTAATTTGATTATAATTTTATCTATCTTGTTTTGTTCGGCGATTAGTACAAGAGTGAGTGCGCGTAAGTTTGATTTTGTAATTGATATTAATTCTATAGCATTTTTAGTTCTTATAAATGCGCACATTTTACAATATATAATTTGTCTAGTTTACTGTATACTGTATACTAGATTTATTTTGGTGATGTAAATTATATAAAATACAGGGCGAGTATACACCTAAGGGACTACTATAAAAAATTAATTTTTTCTTATTGCAATTAATTTGTGAAGATACAAGTCTCCCATACGTTAAAATTTCTATAATTTTTATAATTTGTACCAAACATACAATACTAGCATTGTTAAACATACCTTCATTGCTAAACATACTACATTGTTAAACATACCTTCTACATCTAGAAATGTATAAAGTGTGTCTTATTTATTATGAAAGCCATCTTCCATAAATACGGTTATATTTACTAGATTGTCCAAGAAAGATTGAACGTTTTTGAATTCTGCTTCTTTTTTCGGCAGGAGTTCTTTAAGCTCACACCACCTTACAGATAATTTCTAATTAATGTTTAATTAATATAAAAGTTATGTTTTACATTGAATTCAAGAAGGTGGAGGTCCTATAAATATTATAACAACAAATTTAGAGTGGGGATATGGTATATAAAGTAGCATACTGTGTTTTTCATTTTAGTTTAGTTCCTAAGCATGAAGCGTAACGATTCGAAACGTTGGACGCCAAAGAAGTTAAAGTTAAGGTGATGGAAGAAGTCGATTATTTATATCGAGAAGGTATTATTTTTAATTTAATAATCTTATGCATTTTTAGTAATAAATTTTCTTTCGGATTATTCGGGGGTGATAATCAACAGAGAGTCTGACTGTCATTAATTTAGTTTAATATATTATAGTATAAAGACTGTAAGACCAATAAAAATATTTATTAATTAAATAAATATATGGAATTAACTGTCCAGAAGAGTCTTTTAATTATTTTCAACGAGTTTTCTTCAATTATTACAAGGTTTCAGTGTTTATATCGTTATATTTTTACTCACATTACTTAAAATTTGAACTTTGTGTTCAACTTTTAATTGCTTCTAAGCATTGAAAATTCAAACAGATTTCAAAAAATCCACTTGCATTAACCTCTAATAACTATCCGTAGTGAAGGTACCTCATGGTGAGCTAGTGCAGTACAAAACGAAAACGAAAGTAAAAAAGCATAAAATATTTAAAGAGTACAAGAGGAACAGTGAGAGAGAGGGAGAGATAAAAAAGAGATAGAAAACAAAAGGGATGGAAGAAAAGTATCCAGCGGAATAGTTCTCCATGTGTGGGCTGAAACTTTTATTCGCGTACAGGCGGGCGAACCCGAACAAATACTCGACACGCGCCGGTATATTCCGGGCTAAGTCACTTCTGAATAAAATATATCCTTTTACGGCGTTCTCGCGTTCCAGCGACCATTTCTGCCTTCCTGCAACTCCAAAAATCAACTCTTTGGTATCCTTACCCTTTCTTCATATCTCGAAAAGTGACTAGGGGAAGGACTGGAGTAAATTGAACAGTTGTCCCTGTGTCGTGTATATTTCACCAAATTCCAAATTCTTCTCCAAAGTTGCATTTGTCTCCAATATCTAAGTAAGATATGAAAAAGAAGGGCGCTGGTATACTTCGACAATATTTTACTTCCGCAATAGTTTCAGTTAACTCTTTGGGTTGTTATTCTCTAAACTAAACTCGCGGTTTCTAAGTTGTCGTTTGCAATTGCGAAAATGTCTTATGAATTCCTACGCCAAGTTCCAGAAACCAGTAATTAATATAAAAAATTAAGGAGAAACATTTCCAATAACGGAAGGAGAAGTTTTAATTACGGCGTACAGTTTAAAGTAAATCTATTTTACATGTAGAAGATTAATAAGAATTTGTCGATATAAAAAACTGCGGTTAAGATTTTTCACATTGAATTGTAGCTTCCGACGATGCCTACAACAACTCGAGAACTAGAGCAAAGGACTGGTTATTCAGTGATACGAGCTTCAGTCCCGTTCTCCGCCGATTGACATAAGCACCGCTGAATAATTACATATTATTTTTTAAAAGCACATCGCAGATTTCCTTCAATAATTAACACCAGTATGTGAAAGCATAAATAGAGTAATTTTAAATAACATAAAAAAGCTCCCGATATTTATCATGAATTCATATGAAATTATATCTGCTTTAAACTATTTGTTAGAACAAATTCTAAATAATTTGACTTAAATATATGATATTTTGCAAGAATAATTGTATTTAAATCATATATCTTTAACCTTAATTTCTTTGGAAAAATTGAGATGTATACGATTCCATGTAAACTTTTATATCTGCATTATTTAGCCATTTGAATACATTTAGAATTTGTGTATAGCTATAAATCTAAGTTAAGTAGGCAAGTCAACATTATACAGGAGAATTAAATTTAAATCTTAAATTAACACAGTGTATTTAAATTTTCCATACGTGTATTTTAAAAACTAATTATTTGCATGTATTTCTGAATTCTGAAAGATAACAGGATTAAAGAATTTAAAATTGTAAAACAAAGAATTTCGAAAAACTCGCATCTCGGATCACCCTATAGACATCAAGAATACATGCAAAATCTCACTCCTTTCAGTTGAAATTCTTACCTGTTGCAATTACTTGATGAAAATTTTCAAAACTTTCCTGTCAGCCTCATTACCCATTCAAGTTAGGCCCCCTGCTATACAAATTGTGAGTGTGTATCAAGTGCATTCGTCACTCTTCGCATAATTCACCAATTCGCTACCGATTCGACACATCGAAATCGATAGTCCACGGCAATAAATAAATCGATCGATCCACCCGGAATAAATAAATTAATGCGATGCGGGCGTGGCTACAGCAAGGCTAGAAAACGGCGGATACTGTTATTTATATATATAATTGTTTATATATATATATATATATATATATATATATATATATATATATATAACAATACTACTCCCGGCGCTCCATGTGTCTCATTGGCGCGCTGCCTAACGTTAAGCTACTAAATGTTGCAGCCAGTCTGGAAATTGAATTCACAACGAGACCGCGAGCTATATTTATTTTTCTGTCCCGTCCAAAACATCTGCAGATGGATCTTTCTTTTATGCATGTACGCGAAAAATATTAGAGTCACGGGGGGAAAGTACGTTTTAATTTGCCGCAAATTACTATGTCATATTAAAGTTTGGTTCAAATTTTTAAATCTTTTTCGCTCTCACTCTCTCTCTCTCTCTCTCTCTCTCTCTCTCTCTCGCTCTCTCTCTCTATCTCTCTCTCTCACTAAATAAATCTTACGCACTAAATAAATCTTTCACTAAGTAAATAGTTTAAACAAATAGCGTAGGACATAACATAAAGTTTGAAATTTTAAGATTTGTAATTTCTAGAATTGTTTAGTCTTTTATAATATTGTAACGGTTCAATATGTGTCTGGTATGTATTATATGTTTACTACGATCACTACCACACTGTACATGAGATGTTGCGATACGTGATTGGATATTCCTACTATTGGAAGAGATGCAAAATTGTAAATATTAGATTAAGCGTTGGCTCGATTTCGATGTAACGGACAGATCGTAGTCGGGAGGCTTAACCGATAGAATCTCCCGACTTGTTAAGAGTATTCGCCAGTGAGAAAGATGCTGAGAGGGGTAACTTGTATAGAATAATGCGTAATAATGTATCTATTTAACATTATATATTAATTATGGTATGATCATATTTGTTAGTCCGGGTGACCGAGCTTGGCACCAAATAGCACGTTATTGACGGGAAGCCTATATCGAGAGAGTCCCGCAAATTTACTGGACTTTCGATTCGAAGAGTTGGATGGACGAATTCGCCGCTGCTTCAACCATCTCTGGTATAATTCAAATAAATGCGTTAGTGAGCAATTGTCAATACCACGCGTATTGTAAAAGATAACTGCGAACAACTTCTTTTAATATATATACTCCTATATATAGACACTCATCACCCCTGAGATACCATGTAAAAAATATAGACATAAATAATTGAATAAATGTGCTAAGATTACTAAACAAATTATATAATGCGTAATAGTTTTGAAGAAGTTTCGGAGAATTTTACGTTCATATTATATTTTAATAGGTTTAGTATTACTTAATGTAAGTCTATAGCGATAGATTTTATGTTAAGAAGTATTTTGTTTGAATTTAAACAAACAATATAATTAAGAGTAAAAATAATATGATATTTCTGGATCAGTTTTTAAGAAGTAAAAACTCGTAAAAACTGTTTGTAATATAGATGTAAGTACTTACGAGATAACGAGTGAATTTTGAATAAAATTCTCCACGGAATTTGTAAGAGTAACGACTGATTTATATTTTGAAATTAAATTAATTTGAAACTTAATTAACTGTTGAATTAGAGATCGCGAGCATACCTTCGTTTAAGGCCACAAAATTGTATACGACTAAGGTATACACTTGATCCGTACCATGACGGGTAAAACCGAAGATTTTTCTGAAAACTGGCGTTTATATGATTTACAAATAAGGTAGTCAAATACTGGCTAGAGGAAAATCCTGAGGATTTACGAAAGAGTTTTAATTGGTTATGCTTCCATAAAAGCAGTTGATCCATGCTGTGACGGAACATTCGTAAATTTTCTTTTGGAAAATCTAATCTACAGATTCACAAATAAGGTGACTGTATTTTAGATTTAAGAAAATCTCGAGAATTTTGAAAGAAATATGGACGGTCTCGGATTATCACCTCAGGTTTTTCGGCCGTCCGGCTGCGCGAAGTGTTTAGGCTGCGATCGACGAGTGAGGCATATCACTCGAAATTTGACCCGTCATATGGGCGAGTGCGAGTAGATATAATGCGCTACATGAGCGCGCGAGTATCCATTCGTATCTCGTTTGTATAGTAAGGTGACTGTCGCTTTATATATTTCTGCTTAAGTTCTTATATTAAAATTTTATAATTAATATAAACTTTGTGTACTTTTATTACTTTTATAAACCTCCCATCAGTAGTATAGTATAAAAAGTAATTATCGAACGTCGATTGAAACATAAAACAGTTCTCCTTTTATGTTTACCTGATTCCCAGAATAAAGTAAACGTATAACGTCGGGTACTACATAATCCTTAAAAATTAGTCCGGTGGAATTATATTTGCCCTTTCTTAATTCTTTCGTAATTTTTTCATTCTCTATCGATTAATGTAATCGGATATATGGAGTCATTATTATAGAAGTTCGAGGAAAAGTAATTAGCCGTTTAGAAGTTTCGACTCATTAATTATTGCACTAGATAAAGAATCTATTTTAAATCATATTAGAGGCTAGGGAGGAAATCTCATGCCATCCTCGAAAAATTATTCACAATTTTAAATGCGTTACCTAGAAAATCCATTTAATTCTCGTTGAAAGTTTTATAATAACGTATTAGTAACTAAAATTAGCGTTTAAATCCTATGTATATTGCAAAGAAAAATTAAACAAAAAGAAATTTAATCTAAAAAATTTAACAAAAATTAAAAGTAAAACATAAGTATTAATTCTAAATTCCAAGCATACTTATTGATCAAAATTCAAGATAGAGTTTCTGAATTTCTAGAAATTATCTAATTCTCTAATTTACAATTTGAAGCCTAATCTTTGAAAACACATAATAAGAATTTTAATGACGAAATTTTAATTTTTCATTACACACGAAAAAGTTATATAATCACGTAACTCCTACATAACTCTTTTCTCTAAACCAATAAGTTCATCAGTTATAATCCTTTTACGAAGCACAAATCGTTACTCGAGAGCATTTTTCTCATACTAGTAAAGTAAAAACATTTAAATTTTAACTATAGTTTTAATGAACGTCAGTTTGAATAATTTTAAATATCGCCACTATATGTATATTCAATCTCGCAAAGGAATTAATTAAAGTACCGCTAGTACATAACTGGGTTAACTCATTAGATTGGCTGTCATAATTCATCAATAAAAATCGTGACTCGCATATAAGTCCATCTACACATACTGGTACATGTGAGTAAGTATACATCCACAAATATATTAACAATAGCAGCTAAAATAAAAACTTCAAACAATCGGCAACGCCAGCGCAGTTATCCTCGAGAATTAATGATACTTCCTCACCTCCGTTCAGGCTCACGAACTGTCTCCGCATAAATTATCGTCTCAGATAATTTTGGCTAATTAAACTGTAAGTCCTGAAAGTTCCGTGGGCTAATATTTCTTTCTTCCGCGCGCGATGAGTAGTAGTAGACAAATATGTAATTATATAGGAGTCGCCTTGAGAGGACCGCAGAGAAAGAATGCGATGGTAGAACGTCCTATCCACCCTCTCCCGCGCGGGGAAGACAGACGGCCGTACCTTCTTTGCCTTTCTTGCAAACTTTTCAAAACCGACCGAAGTGCATATATATGTGACGTGTACGATTCATAAGTAACTTGCGGAAAAATGGAGTGTCTCGGTCTGGGTGTCTGGGTGAGAAACAAAAGAGGACAAATGATAAGGGTAAGCCAGCTATCGAGAAGAAAGGAAACATGGCTCGATAATTTTATTTTTTTTCGTTCTCTCTCTCTTTCTCTCCTTATTTTCTCAATTGCGAATAGTACCTCAAATTAATGGGTTAAATAAACACTTATGAAGGAGTAAAAGCAAGGAAAGGATACTAAATTTTCGCTTTTTTAATAACTTTTTGAGATAGACATTTGCTATTTGTAACTTGAATTTGCCATAGATTATCAAGTATTTATTATACTCTAATAACTAATATATTTATAAAGAAGAGTCCCAGGTATAGGCACGATTTTAGTTCAGCTTGAAAAAACTAACTCTGATTACTTACAAAATGAGTCAGGGGATTTTGTACAGAATTCAAAAAAGAATAATGTTTTAAAAAATAAGTTTTAATCAACCGATGGTCGCCAATATATAGGTTCTACGTTTATATATCTGGAAGTTCGACTGAATTTACACGTTTTAACGAATACGCATACAATGATGTTTGCAATTTGTTTTATTTTAATTAACAATACATAAAAAATACGCATTGGAGGACAGATTGGATATTTTTTTCTTGAAACAATTGAGATTTTTCGTTATGAAAATTGATCTGATTGTATATAATTATTATTTATAAAAGTGTACCTTGCAAATTTAGTACTGTTAGGTCTTATAACATAACTAAGTTCCTTTGAAGATAATCAAAATTTAAGCTGAACCAAGCCATAAAACGTATGTCCGTATGGATGCCAGAACATGTACTACAGTTGGCGCTGTAAAATACCTAGTCGTTCCTGTTTGTCCGCCAAAAAATTGACACAGTAGTTCCAATTATATTAGAAACTCAAGACTTGAAACTAAAAATGACGTTATATATCTAGGCGTTATTCTATATGTAAAGCTAAGTTTTCGACTTCATAAAAGAGATGTACAAAGCAACAGAAAGGAAAAAGTCATTGGGCATCCTGATGGTTAATATAAACGGACCTAGACAAAACAGACATAGACTCTCATTGAGTGTAACTCAACATGGGCATAGGTCGATGCGATGAATATTACAAAACAGGCAAATACCATGATAGGGTGTGCAAATTCAGAATGACGTTCGTGTATCGCAAGAAGCAGCACTGGTCATGATAGCGGTTGCAATCCCAATTGCTTTGTACAGGGCGAACGTAAAACAATTTACAACTGTAGGGAAAGTGATCTTTTTGATGGAAACATGGACAAATATATATACTCGGATTTTGAAAAATATGATAGAGGATACTGCGCATGAAACTAAGAGGGTATTTTTACGTATTTGCACCCGGGGAATTCCATTATGTGAAATATTCCACATATGGAGTCTAAGCCAAGACCTTTGATCATCTCA
This sequence comes from Sycobia sp. Sy_11, assembly GCA_018907035.1. Classification (NCBI taxonomy): domain Eukaryota; kingdom Metazoa; phylum Arthropoda; class Insecta; order Hymenoptera; family Epichrysomallidae; genus Sycobia; species Sycobia sp. Sy_11. Next base: position 3,400,985 of record JACCIC010000046.1, read on the forward strand.
GCAATTAGATAGTAGTTTCTCAGGTAGTCGTCCACTAACGAAGTATACACATTATCTCACTTCGTGGGCCTATCCAATTCCATTCATAACACTTTTAAAACTATAAATTAATTTAATTAAAATATTGTTTGACCTGCATTTGAATAAGCTCACTTATGAAGAGCAAGGTGTATAGCAACAATAAAAATACTCTTTTTTCTATTACGAAGTTTATAATGTTCCATCTACTTTACTTACCTTATCTTCTGCTAAATTCTCCTTTTTGTTCCAGTATTATTCAAAAAAGCGAATGAGTTGCATTCACCCTAAAATTTTCTTCCTCTAGCTCTTCGTCTATAACTGTCTCGTGTTCTCGCTTGTTATTTTCTTCTAGCTAGTACAGATAAAAACAGATACATGCAAATATTATGACAACTCTACATTGTTAATCTTCAATATATCTCAAATGGAAATGAATCATAAATTGATAGTGGTTTTTCAATAGCGTGCATGAAAAATGTTATATTGAACATATAAACATTATGAAACTATAATATTTTTTATGAAACTAGGTGTCAGCCCGTACATTTAAATACGATAAACAATTGCGAAAATTCCACTATAAAGTGTCATTAAAATTTCAATCCGGTCATATCCGAATTTTAATGATCACTCTATTGAAGTCCATAATTCGCGAGTCGCGTTGTATATTGCGAGAAAAACGATATCTTTGTGCGCTCGTAAAGGAATACATTATAGGTTTGTAGCCATAATAAAACGAAACAAAGGTGCCGAACAAAGAAAAATATATAAAACATTTGTATTGTGGACGAAAAATTTATCTACTTCATAAATCCATCTGTAAATATATAATGACAGGTGGTTTATAGGTAACGCATTCATTAACTTGATAATTATAAAATAAATGAGTCACTATATTGTGTCCCAGATACGCCAATACATACTTTCCATATATACTAAACACGAGACGTAGATGGTATCAACCTCTGATATATACATACATTTTCCCCCCTTCCATAAAGTTTTTTCCAGCGAGGTTGGTAGTTATGTATAGTTAATGCATCAGCTATATTTAAACAAATGTAAAATATCTTCCGCTGTCATTCAAGCGTTAAATTTGCTCCCTCCCAGATCCTGTCTTTCTACAGTGACTTTCTTCTTCACCCTATTCCACTTATTACAGTAATCATGCGTATTTTAGCAACTCCTTTAGAAATGGTATACTTGCCTTTTTCCGAGGAAGAATATTGCCTTTCCCGATCATTACTGATAATCAGAACGAAAGACGAGAAAGAAAGAGAGAGAGAGAAAGAGAGAAAGAGAGAGAGAAAGAGAGAGAGAAAGAGAGAAAAAGAGAAATAATAAAAGGGGATGAAGGAAGGAAAAGATATAGCAAATTTTTCTTGAAGTACTACTACCAGTTCACAATTTTATTTGATTAGCATTACGCTATACGCTAGACTGGGTGCCACAAAAATAAACACTTTGAAAGAGTTTATGAACACTGAGGAATAGGAAAATAGCTTTTTAATTTCGAGCTAATTCAATTTGCGCTCTCGTCTCCGGCGAGTTTTTCAACAGTTTCACAAAATGTCTGCGAAAGTACATGTTTCCAATACGGTTAGTTCATTCTTTTGCAAAGACATATTTCAATCCTGCTGTATCAAAAAGAAATATAGTTGCAAAGTCTTGTGTGCGTCAGTGCATGAACGAATAAAAATTTTTTCGTTTGTTGTTATTTTTTTCTTTTTATTATTACAATATACAAATTCAAGTTATTTGCAATAATTTATTCTTGCGATCGTTGCGTATAAATAATTTAATCAAATATTTATGGTTTATTCTCTACAAAAAATATTAATTATGTATCTACATCCAAGTATTAAAATAGTAATAAATTCGTTTTTTCACGAACTAAAATTGGTTACAAACAGGAATTTCTGTTTATACTCGATATTATTCTTCTGATCGTTCATAGTAATGAAGGATATACCTATTTAACTGAATTTATAGTAATCTCAACTAATCTATGATTTGACTATGAAGGTATTTTCGAAAAATATTCAAATACAATTTTAATTATAATTTGGATTCAACATGTCTAAATTTATTTTAATTATTATTTATCGATTGTAAATTAATCAAGATAATTAATCAGCAACTTTGCATTGAATGAAAAGAAATTGTACATTTTTATAAAATAGGGTATTCAAAAAGAAAAAAAATTAAATCTTAGAGTTATCCTTTTGGCAACTTTTATCAGATGATTAAAAAGTTATGCAAATAATGGAGATAATGAAATTTTAAAAGAAGAGGTTAGAAATGTAAAGACAATGTCCATTTTCTGTTCAGCTGCACTGTATCTATATGACTCGCGATTCATTTCCAACGGTAGCTACCGAGTATGAAGCGAGATCATACAAAAGATAGAAACTCCTCTGGGACATGTGGAAGGATTAAAGCATAAATCACATCCGAAAGGATTTTCCTGAAAACCATAGAGAGAGAATTAAAAGACATGATGCAGTAACGAATGGTAGTGAAAGGTCATGAGAACACATTTAATCAATTTTTATTTCAAGGTAACAAAATAAATAATAACATAGTAATTTAATTAGTTGAGAAAAAAAGAATAAGCTTCCGTAGAAATAAGCATCTACATGATTAATACATTTGCTAATGGATTTCTTTTGAAATATGGATACGCAATGAAAATTTCTATATCGCAAAGTCGATATAACAATTGAGCAAATAAAATTGAAAAATAATTATAAATCAAAATACTTGTTATTATATAATCGTAACAAAAAGGTAATTTTATAAAGACATGATAAATAAAAATTAATCTACGTCCATTTTCGATTTAAGAAAGTAATTAGAGACTTAAATAACATAGTGGCATTAATTTACTCATCAAATTTCAAAAATGAAATGTGTTTCATAAAACCAAGTCAGATTTGAATAATAAAAATTAATAAAAGTTACATATAAATAATTAAACATTTACTTTTTTAGTAACATTTTTAGTAAATAAGAGTATAATATAAACGTCATATCAACGCCAAATAAATGAAATTTAAGTTACAGAGTAGAAAGACGTAATGCTTTAAATTAATATTATTCATTTTCTCCGTTTTAAATAATTCATTTCATAGATAAATTATATCCTATATCAATTAATTTCAATTCATAAAAGAAGCTTGTTATAAATAAAAAGGGCACGAGGTATAAACAACATAAACAATTTAATAATAGAAATTACACTTTGTCAGATAATTAGTAAAAAATCTTGATATTTTAATATAATAATGTCGATATAATAATGTTGACACTGATAGTAGTTCAGCTAAAAAAATATAATTTTACTAAACTATTAAAAAAGATCGTTAGAAACAATGAACACATTAGTTAAAAGAAAATATATTATCTTCGATGGTTAGGGAATAGCATGTTCGAAGGTACGTATACGAGAATAATATGCTTCACTAACAAAGTTAACTATATGTGATTATTATATTGTGTATTATAAATTATGTCTATTAGTATTTAAATCGCATTTTTATTTATATTATTTTCTACATCTAATCTATCTATGTTTTTATTCATTGAGTATTATCGATAAAATTGATGCGACAATTCTTATATTTTAGATTGTAACGTAAATCTATATATTTATTTATTCTAGGATGTTTAATCTAGATAACGTGAATAAAAAAAACTAAGTACAAATGTAAAATATCTACGATAGTATTCTTTCTCACATATGCTGTAAATAATTCATAGTTATCATGTATTTGCTGAACACAAATTTCTTGCTATTATAGGATACATTCCTCAAGAAAATAAATCAATAGAATAAATGCTATTACTAGGTACTATTAGTAACTTTTCTAATATGAAATAGAGAAAAATCAAGAGAAAGGGAGAGACAGATATAGAGAAACAGAGAGAGGTAGAGAGAAAAAAAGGGCAATAGAAATTGAAAGAAATTGAAAGAGATAGTGATGTTTATACGAAGAGCAAAGAAAAACTTCCTTGTAAGTAGTATTGTTCAATAATGAAAACTAATGAAAACTGAAAAAGAATGAAAAAAATGAAGATTTCACAGTGAAACCACATCAATATCCACATCTATGAGGCATTTGCCACTAGCGATTCTCAACACAAAAAGAAAGAGGAATTGAAAGTGAGCAAAAAAGCAGGGAAAAATAACACAGTAATTACAGTCTTTGTTTTCCGTGCCAAAGTTTAATTAAAACCGATGGAGAAAAGGAAATAGTTGTAACCTTTTGAGACACTAGTACATTTCTTTCTTCGTATGCTTCAGAGGATTTGAAAGAGCTTTTTTCTTTGATGAGGTAGGAGTATGCAATATTCCCTCTAGACTTATCAAGGGAAAAACTAAATTGGAACTTTGCGCTTTAAAATACACGCAATGATTAGCACTGTCAGCATCGAATAATTGTTCAATTAGAGAAATGGTCTATTTCTTTTAATTTCAGTTAGTGCATAACATTAGTAATTTTTTTTCATACGAATAAATATATTTTTGATGTACGATCAAAAATCTAATGACCTTTTTCTTGAGACGTACCATGCATGTGATGATCTTTAACAGAGATTCCTTCCTCACAAATGAAGATTTAATATTATGACTTTTTCTTTATTTTATATCAACAATGATTTATTCCTAAAATTAGAACACAAAATTATTTTAATATAATGCCTTCCTTCGATTAAATTGTGTTATTTCTTTGTTTTATTCTTTCTTTGTTCTTACTTACTCTAATATTCTTTTTCGAAGGGCTGCTTTAACTCAAATAAATATCATTTTCAAAAAAAATGTTACCGATTTTTTACATTTAAAGAGCTAAAATGAGCTATATTCAACTAAAACTAAATTAAATGTCCTTTCCTGAATTAGATTTTAAAATATTATCTTTTTATTTAAACTATCAATTTAATTATACCAAATATTAATTACTAATTAATTAAAGTCAACATTTTTCCAGAATTCCGGAAGAAAAGATAAGCCATTGAAGCATCTAAATGAAAAAAATATATATTTTTATTATTATAACAATATTATTTATAACATAATGTTATAATAAATGATCAAATACTAAGAATTACAGTTCAAATTCTTATATTTAAAAATGAATAATAAAGTATAATTAAATATTATGATAAGAGATTTCGACCATTTGAAATGCGTGAATTCACTTTTTCTATAATACGAATTGATTTTGAGCAAGCATGTTAAATAATATAATGATTTTAATTTGCTGTCCGAACTTCTATGCACCAATCATAGCATTCCGTTATGACTCAGCAACCCTTCAGAAAATCAATTTTAGAAAAAAAAATATTACAATCACTTATAGTTTCAGAAGCGAGAGCGGAGTACTTGATAATATTAGTCTACCCGAGAAAGTGTTTTTAGAGGTCATTTTAATGTCAATTATAAAGTTGAAATAGAAGCTAGTAATTTTCATCTCGAATTGGAAAAGGTAAACAAATACTATGTATTTTCAAATATTATGTGATTCTATTATTAAGCGAGAGAACAATTCGACCGTTATTCAAGCTCTAAAAGGCAAGTTTTTATATTAATTAGTTAAAATAAGTAAACTCTATGCTTATAGAATATATACATCTAAAAACATTGGTAAGATGTTTAAGAATTTTAAAACCTTACACTTTAAGATGTTTAAAACCATTAGTTAGGTGAACACTAGTACATTGTGAGACAAGGAATCAAATTAAGCGATTTCCTCAATTCACTCGAGCGTCAAATTATCCGAGTACGATAACTCCTTTACTTTCGGGCGTCACATACTATTTTTCCATACGAGGGCGCTTTTTCTCCTTCAAACAAGTGTGCAAAAAATTAAAAGTCAAACTCACAGAACGAAAAAATGTCAAATTTTTTTCCCTGTGTTATGCTTGAATAGAACGAAGAGATTAATATCTATGGGTCCAGACGACACTCGTTCAAAATAACTTGCTCTATCCTAAAATGGAATCCGTTGAATTTGAAAAGAAATAAAAAGTATCCGCTTTCTCTTTAGGTTAGTTCTGCAATTTATGTGCATTTAGTAACATTAAATTAAATGATCGCCTCGTAATGTGAAACTGATAGAGTATGTGAAGAAGACATGTAGAATAGGGAGGGATGCGAAGCCCAGCTCTTGTAAACAGTAATAATAAGAATCTATAACATAATCTATTGAATATTAAAAGTTTGTTCATAATTCAATCTTAAAATAAAATTAAAAAAAAAATTAACAGCATAAAATACAGAATTAAAAATTAGAAATAATTTTTAAAAAATCATATTGACATTTTTAATACTTAAAAATATTATAATAATGTTCATACAAACTTTCACATAAAATATAAATTTTATTTTATTTAAAAATTTCGAATACCTAACTCAAAATACAAAAAAAGAATCGAGCTCGCAGCCAGGTAGACGCATATAAGTCCAAGCATCGTAAAAGGCCAGCTTTTTCGCAGGCACGGAAAACTGAGACTCTTATTCAACTACACAGCTTCCTTAATGATTTTTTTATGCTATGTAACGTCGCTCTATTTATGCTACCAAATGCCGGTGCTAATCAGCGACGGAGGTCTACGATGTGTTCGTAAACAAAGCACATGTAAATTATTACAGTAGTGCTTGTGTCAATCGGGCGAGACCAGGATTTGAACTCGGATCACCAAGTTAGTAGTTCTTCGCTCTAGCAATCGAGCTATCGTAAGCCTCGCTCGTTAATAAATAGTGTATCCAATTTTTTAACGGTTTTAATAGTTAACTAAAGACAGTAAACCGTTCCCTAAGTTTCGGAGTAGTTTACAACAGGACCAGCCGATAGGATGTTTATGTCTCCACTCTGAAGCTTGACTAAAGCACACCTGGATTTGTAAGAGATATCCAGGACAGATATAGATAACATAACTCCTCGAGCACCTATCTATCCATCTCAATCCCATTTATCTCACTCTACTCAAGCGAGCAAGACTACAATGCCAACATACCAAGTCGAACAGTCATTATCTGCAATAACATAAGAAACTTTAAAATAAGATATCGGCCAAGCAATTGTATCAATCGTTTTGTAATGCCATATCGGTGTTAAAATCATGTAAAAGAAGCATGTAGGTGACAGTAAGGGAGATAAAGAATTAAAAAAGGAAGCAAGAATAAAGATAAAAGAGTAACAGGGACTAATCCTGAACCAACTTTGGATGAAAGTTCAGTCAACATGTAGATGCTAACATTATTGCTGACTCATTTTTCACGATTAAACAATCAAATAGGTTATGATAAATCTTTTCATCGCAAGATACTCTTAAACAATATTCTCTCTAAAACAAAAAAAAAACAAAGTTCAAAATCGTTAAATTCGATTTTCTTTTTTAGTTTAATGTCTTATATCTACTTGATGAAATATTACTTATGACTAATTGACTAATTTTTGGGAACTTATTTTTACTAATGGTTATACTGTTAAGTAAAGGAAATATAAATAATAAATGCGTCTGCGGACAGTACATTTTTACGGTTACTAAATCGATATTTTTAGACTTCAACTAAAGTTTATAATTATATATATATATATATATATATATATATATATATATATATATATATATATATAAACCGTCAATAAAATTTGTTAAGAAAGGTGATAGAATATAAAAATATAACGTTAGTTTTAAGGCTAATGTGCAATTACTTAAAAATCTAGATTTGAAATAAATTTAAGTGAAAGTTAAAACAAAACTTGCATGATGAAATTTTATCTCGTAATCAAAAATCTTTCTCTCTCTCCCTCTCGTACTCTCTCTCCCCTTCTCTCTGGATAGCATTATCTATCTATCTGCCTAGCCAATCACATTTGAATCTTAAGTAATATGACGCGAAATATCCATATCTACTTATACACGTTGACAAGAAAACATTATTTTTTCTAAAGTAAAGAATATTTGTATTACTTTTATATTAGTAATAATGTATTTCGTTTTATATGTCTTGTTTAAGATATAATATTTTTCATTTACTCACAACGTAAAGATAAAATGAATATGGATCAGATTTTAGAGGAAATTACAAATACGAAATTAACATGCTAACCGTGTTATATTTCTTATGATTATGCATATAAAATTTTTGGCAAAAATTTCAGTTCATTCTTATGAAAGAATAACTGGAGTATTCACACATTTACTATATATTAAAAAATGAATTTTTACTACTCCATGCACTGTGTATTTAATATCATAAAAACGTGAATAAGTATTTTTTTAATTATTCAAATGAACTTTCTTTACTAATATTTTTAGGCAAAAACTGTATGAAAAAGGTTTTTTTTGTTTGTTCCCAATATAGATATAATAATTTATTTTCAATTTTAAAATATATTTGGTACTTCGATCATATTTTTTTACTCAATGTATTGGGTGTCAAAATAAGTTTCCGCCGCTTTTTAAAAAGAAATAAGAATTGATTATAACAAAAGGACAAATAATGTCATTTAAAATATTGCGCATCACGTTCTATTACTTTTGACCATCTTTCGGGCAGAAAGTGGATACGGCGTTAAAAAATTTCTTGTCTTTTGAAGCGATCCACGAATCGACCCATTTCTTCAATTCCTCGTAAGAAGTGAAGTGCTACTCAGCCAGACCATGAGTCATCGACCGGAATATGCGATAGTCTGAAGGAGCAATGTCTGGTGAATACGGCGGATGGGGTAGGACGTCCCAATTCCGTGCTTCTAACGTTTTCATTACGATTTTTGCAAGATGAGCGTTGTCATACTGAAAAATTACTTTATCGGGCCTTTTGGCATATTGTGGACGTTTAATCTTCAATGCCTGACTCAGTTGCATCAGCTGTTAGTGGTAACGTTCCCCGTTAACGGTTTGATTGTATTGGAGTAGTTCGTCATAGATTACTCCAAGTTGATTCCACCAAATGCACAGCATTAGCTTCTTGCCATGAATTTTTGGCTTGGCCATCGAAGTAGAGGCATGCCTAGGCTTATCCCATGAATTTCTACGCTTTGGGTTATCATAGTGCATCCACTTTTCGTCTCCCGTTACAATTTGATATAGAAATCCTTTGCGATTTTGCCTTTTGAGCAATTTGTTCGCAAGCGAATAAGCGACGCTCGACGTCTCTTAGCTTTAGTACGGAAGGAACCCAATTTCCTTGCTTTTGAACCATACCAGGGTTAGGAGACGTTGTGAAAAGCTTGCCGAGTCACTCCTAACTCTTGTGCAAGTTCCTCTTGCGATTGGCACGGATCTTCTTCCAGTAAAGCTTTCAATTCTATGTCACTATACACTTTGGGCCTTCCACTGCGTGTTTTGTCCTCCACGTAAAAATCACCACTTTTAAATTTTTGAAACCACTCTCAACAACTCCTCCCGCTTAAGTTAACATTACCATTATGCTTCTATGAGTAGCCGATGTGCTTCAGTTGCAAATTGCTTTAAATGAAAGAAGTAAATTAACAATTCCCGCAAATAATGCTTACTTGGCTCAAGACTTGACATCTTAACACGATGAAAACTAAGTGCTGCTAGCAAAAAGTCAGAGGTATTAAAAGGTTACACTGTTTTCAGATGTCAACATATACTATACGAATTTTTACAGCTGACAATTTCGATGTTGTCTTATCGGTGGCGCCATCTTTTGAAAACGGCGGAAACTTATTTGTACACCTAATAATATATTTTCCTTAATAAAATGAATTTTTATTCCCTTAAATCAAAACAATATTCGTGCATTCTTGATAATTTTTTCTTTAACTTAATGCGAAATACAAATTCTATATTAATAAGGAATGATAAGTGCTGTCCAATTTACTCGACTATAACATTAAATTTATATTATTGGAATTTTTTAAAATATGAATATTTTCAAGAGTTTCTCTTTTATATTTATTCTTAATATCATGTTCCAAAATATATACATTTTCCAAGTCGAAAGAATTTAACAAGTTTAAGTTATGTTCTTTTAGCCCGGATGCACCATTCATGCTTCGTAAGCTATATTGATGTTCATATATTCTTTGTTTTAGGTACCTTCCCGTTTGTCCAATATAATATTTTCACAATCCTTAAAATTTTTTATTTCAATCATCGTTATCTTTACAATTATTAAATATCTTTCTAATATTATTATTTTTTCTAAAGTAAACTTGAATCTTATGTTTTTTAAATGCACTTCTAATTATTTCGGATAATCCTCTTAAATATAGTAATACCACGATTTTATTATTATTATCCCTTTTTTCCATATAACATTCTCTAGTATTATTATAAATTTGATCCACTCTCTATTCAATCATGTTATCCACAAAGACTATTGGATAATCATTGTTAATGAATATCTCTTTAACTAATTTTAAATGATCTTTTCTAAAATCTTTGTGTGATAATTTGATTGCTCTATCTACTCCTTTATAGTACCTATGTTGTTTCCGAATAGATGTTGTGAGTTAAAATTTAACAACCTACCTGACCATGTAGGTTTTCTGTACCAATTTAATTTTACTCTGTTATTACTAACGTTTGCCACGTTTTTCGAATTAAGACAAGACAAATCAGAACACTGATATTATTAGGAGTGTGAATAAGTCTTTCCCGTTTTTTGTAAGAGATGGCGCCACCAATACTGTGCGAGTATTCAATGGTTACATATGTCATAATCAAAGCTTATTCATATGTCAACAATTCCATACTAACACATTAGTTAAAATTTTTTCGCATCATCAATTTTTGATATCGTGAAAATGTCGAAATTTGAGCCGAGTCGATGTCATTTGCGGGAAGTTTCACTTTATTGGTTCAATTTGAAGAAATCTGCTGCCGAGACGCATCGATTGCTTCAGGAGGCTTATGGAGAAGGTTGTGTCGATGATTCAAGTGTTCGCGGATGGTTTCGACGCTTCAAAAGCGGTGATTTCGACGTGGAAGACAAGGAGCGTTCCGGGCGGCCGCAAATCTTTGAAGATCGAGAATTGGCGACTTTGCTTGATGAAGATTCTTGTCAAACGCAAGAAGAACTTGCTGAAGCATTGGGAGTTGACCGAACAACCATTTCCAAGCGTTTGAAAGCCATGGGAATGATCCAAAAGCAATAAATTGGGTGCCGTACGAACTGAAGCTGAGAGACGTCGAACGGCGTTTTTTCACTTACGAACAGCTGCTTCAGCGACATAAAAGAAAGGGTTTTCTGCATCGTATCGTGACTGGCGATGAAAAGTGGATACGTTACGATAATCCGAAGCGAAGAAAATCATGGGGACTACCCGGCCATGCATCATCATCGACGGCCAAGCCAAATATTCATGGCGCCAAGCTCATGCTCTGTATATGGTGGGACCAGCTAGGTGTGGTTTACTATGAGCTTCTGAAACCGAATGAAAGGATCACAGGCGAGGTCTATCGACGACAATTGATGCGTTTGAGCCGCGCACTGCGAGAAAAACGGCCACAATACTCCGACAGGCACGACAAAGTTATTTTGCAACATGACAATGCTCGCCCACATGTTGCACCGCCGGTGAAAACATACTTAGAAACGCTCAAATGGGAAGTCCTACCCCACCCGCCGTATAGTCCAGACGTTGCTCCGTCTGATTACCATCTCTTCAAATCGATGACGCATGGCCTGGCTGACCAGCACTTCCATTCCTACGAGGAAGCCAAAAAATGGGTGGATGACTGGATAGAGGCCAAACGGGTCGAATTTTTTCGCAACGGGATTCGTATGTTGCCAGAAAGATGGGAAAAAGTTGTAGCTAGCGATGGCCAATACTTTCAATAATTCATTTGTAACCATTTTTTCACAATAAAGGCTCAAAATTTGAAAAAAAAACGGGAAAGACTTATTCACATACCTGATATAATATCGATTATTTAAATGATTTTAAAATGTTTAAAAATTATTATTTATTGTACTAATTGCTCATTGTGGATAAATAACAATCAAAGAAATATGAAAAATGATTTATCTGTAATAGTCGCAAAAAATACGAGATTTAAAATCAGATATTTTTATCATAAATATATAAATTTATGTAACACGTCGTTTAATAAGTCTCGAGACTAAGCCAGTGATGGTGCTAATAGTACTAAACTGGCCACGTTTCCCTTGAGTATGAACCTTTACATGAAACGTGTTTAAATTTTTCATCACGATGGGACCACAAAAAGCAGAGTTATCGAGGCTAGAGTAAAGTCACTATCTAATTTGTTTGAAAAATGGAAAAAAGTGAGTTTTGCGTGTTGATAAAACATTGTTTGCGGTAAAAATGCCGTTGAAAGCCAGCAATAACATAAAAAACATTACGCGGATTCCTATCCATCCAAACCAACAATTTCGTGGTGTAATGCTGAGTTTAAACGTGATAGTACGGACATAAACAAAAAGCGTCCAAAAACGCAGCATGTTGCTGGCAAAGAAAAAAAATCCTTTTTCACCAGGACAATGCACTACGACACAAGTTCATAAAAGCAAAGGCAAAATTGACCGAGTTGCGCTTTGATTTGCTTCCCCAATCCCCGTATTCGCCAGATTTAGCCTCCAGCGACTACTGGCTCTTTGCTGATCTCAAAAAAATGCTCGAGAGAAGAAAATTTGGCTCGAATGAGGAGGTTATGGCCGAAACTGAAGCCTGTTTTAAAGCAAAGGATAAACATGGTATAGAAAAGTTGGAAAGGCGTTGGAATGATTGTATTACTCTAAAAGGAGATTATATTGATGAATAAATTGATTTTTGAAGAAAAAAATGTTGTTTTCGTTGTTAGTCTCGGGACTTATTGACCGACGTGTTATACTAATAAAAAAACATATTATAAATGTGAAAATGTTAACGATTTGATCTTATTGGATGCTTTTATTAATGAATTTCGAACGATAAATGCATCTTAAACTGCCCATCGAAGCTCAAGTATGTGATTTTATAAGATAAAAAATAATTACAATTTAAACGACATATATATATGGAAATGTTAAAAAAATTATGTATAAAATTCTTTATAAAAATGTTCATGTTTAAAGATTTGTATCGTGCTGATAGTATTTTTTTCATTTTTAATATCATTTATGGAAACTTGTGTAATTTGTGTAAGTGCGTTATGAAATTATTTATTTAAAATTGGAGTTCATAACTATAAATAAACTGCTTCCTCTTATTGCTTTTTCTTGAATTAGTAGTATTATTTATTAAGTTACCGATCAGTTTCATAATCATATATAATAATTTACTCCTATATAATAATAACGGTGTAGTCGCTCTCCTGAGCGAAATCGCGACCGGAGTTATAATGATAATAATGATTTCAATATTTACAATATCTTTATTACATAATAATAAAAGATGAATTTAAAATGAATAAATCCTGGAATAATTGCCAAGTTAAACGTAAGTAAAACAGGGTCAGTTAGCAGGAAAACAAAAGAAAAACAAGCAGGTTTTAGGAATCATAAATATATTTAAAAAATGTTCTACAATTATCTCGAAGTGTACGACTTCGAGACAAAATCAAGAGTGTCGCCAAGAGTCCGGTGTTTAGCGTGGTTGGCTTTCGAGCATTTCGAAACTTCCCCTTCCCCAAGCCCTTGAGATCTACGAAATCGATGTATTGAAATATATATTTAAACCAATAGAGCTTTGAGCTTTCTAAATCGCGCATCCCTTTGCGAACCAAAACATTTATCGCGCAGCTGATTTATTGTGTTTCAGCCCAACCCAGCCGCGGCGCGGGGGTCATAACCGCGCGGTCAAGGGTCCTTTTTCCTCCACGTTCGGACTCTATAGCCGTAGACAGTCTGTACATTATTCCCTCTACTGTTCCCGCATTCGCCCAGATTTTCCCCATGACACAGGGAAAACCTCTCGAGGAAAAACCTACAGCGTTTATACAACAGAAACAGCGTTTATAATATCTAATAGAAATAGATGTATGCCTTATTTTAAACACCGTCGTCAACTAATAAAGCGATAAACGCCCCTTTTTTCTAATGACCCGGCATTCACGAGCAAGGCCGCGCCACGCCGCATTACCTCTACATTTTGTAGACAGCCATCGGGACAGCGCTTTTCGTGACCAGGCCTCCGCGAAGAGAATTCGTGGCTTTTCGATGTTTAGTGATGTGTATGGTTCATGTGCGTGAATTTCATAATGAGCAATTGACTCATCGAATGCTACACCTGATTGAATTTTTAGTATTTCGTCCATTTTTCAGAAAGCAGCAGAAAATTATACAGCTAATGTTTTTCTACGAACTTTTAGACCTAGACTTTGTAGGAACTGAATGTTCTTCAGTGTTAACGGTTTCAAACTCTTCAATCGACTGATTGCCGATTGCCATGATGGAGTACTTATATGTGTGCTAGAATTATAAACAATCCCCATTATATAGATTTGATATGAAGTCTAACAGTGATTTCCTCTTCTCGAAAATTAACTAGATGGCCGTCCTGATCGACAATTCGAACTTGTATATTATCTATGCACTTAACACTAAGTGGTAGATATATAACATGTGATGCAATTTCTATGATTTTATATCCTGGAGGAACACTGGGAAAGAATTCATGAATAGTATGAACTTTTTGGTTGTTAATGAAAGCTCCTGCAGTAATGTTACACTCGACTCTGAGTGCGTTGATTTTCAATATTTTCACTGGTAAATCAGAACGGTGTTCTATATTTTCTTTGAGAGTACGAGGAGTAAAACCCAACACTCGACCGATTGATTTTTCAGGTCTAAGGTCTAACGAAACACTGCACTTAATTTAACTTTTAAACGTATTATTGTTAGCTTTCAAGGAAAATTAAATTCCTTTTGATTTCAATGTATTAGATAAAAATTGATTTATATCATCAATCTGGTAACTACCAATAGGGATAGTAATAATTTCTCCTTTTAAATGAAGTTGATTATTTGTATTGTCAATATTTGGAATTGAATTAAAGGTTAAAAGTTCGACTAAACCTAAAACATAATTTTTATGCTTTGGTAGTTCAATGGATGGAAAGTATTGGGCTTCTAAGACAGAAGATTTTCCTGAAAGAGTCAAAGTGAAACTATCTTCCATGATTGATTGAGCGAAAATGATCAAATTTTATCTGACAAATTGTTTTTATAGACTTTCAGTTAAAAAACGAAGACAAAGATGACTGCAAATGAATGAGTCGAAATTCTGATATCTTGTATAGTTGTATTTCACTTCTTTCACATTGAAATATTTCATAAGATCAATGGGAGATTTGAGGTCACCAAAGCTATCAAAGTAGGTGACGTCAGATCCTCTCTTTCGATAACTGACCCAATGGGTACCTTTATTTTGCGAATCATCGAGACTAACAATGGCAGATTCGTTATTCCATGGTCCATTACGAGGAAGGCTATTACTCATGAAAACACCAAACAAATTCCATGAAAATATGGAATTTGTAATATATGTGCATATTTTATAAGATCATAGTTTGTTAGTGGACGATTTGGCAAAATTAAATTGAAGTTTTTTTTTCTTTCAATTAGACCGTGTCCGACATGCAGTTTGAGAAATAATCCCATTCCACGTTTATATGGCTTCAGATAGAGACCTTTACCTAAAGCAATAGCTTCCATCCTCTTATTACGTCGCTTACTTTCTTGATAATCTTTCTGCGCAGCTTTAGCATCATTTACTGCTTTAGCTATTCCAGCAGCACCCCCGGCTAAAGCACCAGTTGCACTTAGTCCTGCGAACAGTGGAATAAGGAAAGGAAGAACTCCCCAATTTTAGACGGAAGGGGTATAACACGTGGAATGAGAACTTTCTTCTTACAACCACTATTCTTAAGAGCTTGGCGAGCACCTTTTAAGGCGGACTGTATGACTTTGCGTAAATGTTTACCTGATTTCAATGATTTTTTCGCTGCTGTCACCAATTTGTTGAATTTCAGCCCCATTCCAGTTTTTGCCTTTAATTTCATAGCACTGTCAACCGCTAGAGCTGACGCTTTCTCCGCAAGACTAGCATCTTTAGCTTTAATCAGTTGCCAAGCTTTATTAGCCAGCTTTATCTCAGCCACTTTACGATTACTGTTTTTATTAAAGTACTCAATGTCATGTTTTTTACATGCCTTATCCAGTTCATTTATTCCCGGATTACCCCTTTTTAATCGCTTTGTTAATTTAGTTCCAGTGCCACAGTATTGATAACCAGGAAGATGCATTTCGATAGGTAAATTGTTGATTACTCTATCGAGCAATCTACGTCCTTCCTTTTTTGAATGCTTCCGAGTTTTATGCTCAATCATCTTTGGCAGTCAAATTATAACTGATGATCGAAAATATAAAATGAACATTTATATATTTACTTCAGTTAATGATAAACTAGACTTTGTCGTATCAACATGGATTTCACAGAGCAGAACGTAAAACTCCCTGTCGCTAACTTTGATTTTGGAAAGGAAAAAAGAAGCAAGCGACACGGAGAATTGCTACCATATAGTATACGAGCAGTATTCTGCGGTCCATCAAACTGCGGAAAAACAAATAGCTTATTAGCTTTAATCACTCATCCCAATGGTCTTAGATTCGAGAATGTGTATGTTTATTCAAAATCGTTAAATCAACCAAAGTATCAATTTCTCAAAAAAGTCATAGATCCAGTCGAAGGCATCTCATACTTCCCGTTTAGTGAACATAAATCTGTAATATCACCGGATGAAGCATTGCCCAATTCAATTATGATGTTTGATGATGTAGCTTGTGAGAAGCAAGATAACGTCAGAGCATTTTTCTGTATGGGGAGACATAAAAGTGTAGACTGCTTCTACCTATGCCAGTCATATGATCATATACCAAATTATCTTATTAGAGATAATATTAATATGTTAGTAATTTATCGACAAGATGATATGAATTTAAAACATATTTATGATGACCATGTCAATACTGATCTGTCTTTCAACGAGTTTCGTAATTTTTGTTCTGAATGCTGGAAAAATGATAAATATGGATTTGCTGTTATTGATAAAGATAGAATGATGGATGCTGGTAGATACAGAAAAGGTTTTGACTGTTTTGCAATAAAAAGAAATTAAAAAAATCTTAATCACTCAGTTCAATTTTACACAGCAACACGACACCATGTCGGACATTGAGAAAGAAAAGAGTATTCTTAGCGAGTTGATGCACGCTCGTAAAGCTATTAAAAGAAAATCTGCACTATTGAAACAGGAGAGAGTGAATCTCGAAAAAGTTGTAGGAGATACATTGAAACCTGTCATTACACCACTTGAAAAGCTTGTCGAATCAAATAGTATAAAGTCTTCTAATCTCATTTCGAATGATCAGAGCATTAGAAAACCAACTAGATCCCGAAAAAAGTTGAGTTTTATGATAGATAATAATATTCGCTCAGCTTCCATGAAAGATTATGATTCCGATGATGATTTTGCCTCATTAGATAACTCAATGATGAATTCGACATTCAAATATATGCATGAAGACAATGTTAAATCGAATATTTTAGATCAAAGCCGCAGTAAATTTGATAACATATATGGAGTAAGAAATATTGGAGGTATATACATGCTTGGCGATTCTGAAATTATATTTGATGATAATAAAATAAAAGTGAAAGTTTTAACTTATCCTAAAAGTAATGGACTAATGTAGCTACTTATTAAAAAAGAACCAGACGCCACATTAATAAGTGCAGCAGATCGTGAAAATTATCGCAGTATTCTAGAAACAACAAGTGCTCACCGGAAAAAACATAGTAAAGATGAATCTATACGCTCATCGAAGAGTAGAAAATATTTCAAAATCATCGCACCAATGTTTCGCACCAGTCATACAAAAAAAAGAGGGGGAGGTCACCTACCTAAATATAAAATAGCAAAGAAAGTTTCTTCAATAGAGTTAGTTTACTGGGATGATCCGAATGAGCTTGTTGAGAGACTAAGATTACTAATTGCCGAACAATCAGCTGGAAATAACAATCATATCAATGAAATCCATTCAATTATTGAAGAACTGCGTAAAATAGGATATATATATTAATACACATTCGTATATTCTTCAATCAGTATCATCATGAGTCTCGACTTGTTTGGAAGAAATTTGAGAGACTCGAAAGGGAGTCGAGGTCCTCCAGACATTGGATACAATTTCACAACAGATGGCAATTTTGATATAGAAAATAAACGTCATTGTAATGTTGGTGAAGCTATTGAAAGTACTGATGCAGTTTGTGCAAAAAGGTTATATGTAATCTTGCAGAAGGAACTAAATACTGTATTTTCCAAAATTAATGAAATTCTAAAAGAAAATGAGAAATATCATGAACAAAATGGCTTGATAACAGAAGAGAAATTCAAAGATCTTTATCAAAAATATTATACACATAATGAAAATCGATTTAAATTGAAAGAAAGAATGAATAATTTCGATAAAAATCTTATGAAAACCAATCAGGATAAATCAGAACTGGAATCGAAACTGAAAACTCTTAGTGACTCACATACTCGTTTAAATGATACTATGACAAAATCGGTTTCGAATTTGAATGCTATTATAATAGATATTAACAGGAAAACAAATGCACCGACAAGATCAGCAAAGGCAAAGTCAGCAGGAAATAAAACAAAAAGTGGTTGAAGAGCTACACAAACCTGCCCGTCGCAGATATAAGCGAAGAAAATATGATATACGTGGTATAGATGAAACTTGGCAAGCAGATCTTGTAGAAATGATACCCTACTCTAAGGAGAATAAAGGGTTTCGTTACTTACTCACTGTTATAGATTTATTTTCGAAGTATGCTTGGGCTAAACCAGTAAAGTTAAAGAATGGTAACGATGTTACTCTCGCTATGAATACGATATTGAAATCTACAAACTGATCAAGGAAAAGAATTTTACAATTCACACTTCCAAAACCTCATGAAAAAGTATAAGATAAATCTATACTCTTCACACAGTAATCTCCATGCAAGTATTTGTGAACGATTTAATAGAACCTTAAAAAATGCAATGTGGATACAATTCAGCAAACAAGGAAACTACAAATGGATAGGTATCCTACCAGATTTACTGAAAGCTTACAATTCAAGAAAACATCGAACAATAGGAATTGAGCCTGTAAATGTAAGCCAAGAAAACAAAAGGGAGGTGAAGAAGCATTTTTCAATTGAGATGATAGCAAGGAAAAAACCGAAATACAATGTCGGAAATAATGTACGAATAAGTAAAATAAAACATATTTTTGAAAAAGGCTATACACCTAATTGGTCTACTGAAATTTTTACAATATCAAGAATTGTAAAAACTGATCCAGTAACTTATCACGTTAAAGATTATTACGATAAGCCTGTATCTGGAGGTTTTTATGAAACTGAAATTCAAAAGACTAAGTACCCTGAAATTTATCTAGTAGAAAAAGTGCTAAAACGGAGTGGTAACCGCGTATATGTTAAATGGTTAGGATTCAATAGTGAGCATAATAGTTGGATAAATAAAAAAGAAATTAAATGAAAGCAATATATAAGTAAAATATATGGATATGTGGAAGGTCACTAGTTATTAAATATGAAAGACAGTGTATTAGGATTATAATATTTATTTATGTAATTAAGTTATACATGTTTTGATTTTTTTTTACAAATAAATAATGATAAGAAATTAATCTGTGTGTGTTTTATTAATATTTAAGAAGTAGAAGTGTTAAACTTAAAACAACTACCGCCTTGATACACTATAAATAAACAAAGCTTATATGCTTTGTTAGCCATATTTATGAAAAATTCTTCTTCCTTTAATAATGCCGAAGATATCTTTTGCGGCAAAAATATTTGAAAGTTATCGTCCAGCTCCGCAACGACTTTGGTGCCATATCTTGTAGAGACTTGCTTAAGAGCAGTCACCATGTACTGCTGATTTTTCTCCAATTCTGTACATTTCTTCCGCGGCATGAACTCGCTCTCAGATATCTTGTTAAGAGTAGCTAAGTCCATTCTAAAGAAAAGAAAAAAATTTTTCTTTTTAATTCTAACATGGTAAAAAAAAAAATTAATTTTTTTTTTAAAGAAAAAATTAACTACGAATCTTACCTTATTAGATTAGTCTTATTTTCTTTGGAGATGGCAGATAATTCTCAAACTCTTCAACTGCTCGAATGAGTTCCTCGTCATCCTCCATCTCTTCATATAGCTGATTCCCCACCATAATTTCTGCATCTTCCATTGCCTCACGGAGTGCATCCCTTCCCTCGGCTTCAACTGAGCTTACCCCTTCCAAGACTCTCAAAATTTCTTTAGGATTCCATTCGTGCATTAGTTCGTCAGATATATTATACTCAATGCTTATTGGTTCACCTTGATTGCTATAGAGCGTCACTATTTCTCGCATAACTTGATTTTCATTAGTTACTTTATCCCTACTCTCTTGTTCTGCATGTACATCTGCCGTGACTCGAATCTCATTGCGGATTGTATTCTCCCTCTCTTCTTCTCCAGTAGCAACACCTACTTGAGCTCTTTTTCCATTGGACTCATCGTATCCCCTCACATTATCCTTCCCATCCTCTTCGATTTGCTGACCTGTACATCCCATTATTTCCCTCTCTACCTTACTTGCAGCTTCCAACATTTGCTCTTCTAGGATTTTATAGTGACCCCAATGTAATGTGTCTGTAGTATTAGGCAATAAGTATCTTTTATCATCAAATGGACTTAGGGCAATTTTTTTCTGTTTTTCTGTATGCACTATGTGTAATTTTGAGCGAATGGTGCACTGCTCTCATTGTATAATTACGAGGTCTTCCAGGCATCTTCTATAATCATCGAATGTAATTGATTTCTTCACTACACCCGATTTAATACCATTAGCTTTTTTACTATTCCTCCTCCATCAACTAAAATACTGTACATTTTACTTCGTAAACCAATAAATTCCATCATGATCTTTCCATTACATTCATCTTTCATTAGTCCAGGAATTTTTTTATTTTCACGTGGAATTCCATACTGATTATTTTCATCATAATCAGAAGTATCAAATCTATGAATATCTTATTTCATTATTTGATACATATCAATGTCCTCTACTTTATATATCAAGCTATCAGTGTCAGTATACAAGAGCTTACACTTTCCGCCCACTCGCTGTTTCATGTAAGAGTAGTGAAAATCGTAGACTAATGTTTTTGATAAATCGAGGATACAAAGCCCAACGTATATAGGCTTTTTGATTGTTACACTTGTTTTTTTTTCAGCTGAATGGCAACTAAATTTTCATCAAAAATTGCACAGCTATGATAATTAGGTAGAGCTATGCGTGCTTCTGCTCCATATCGGTCAGTAAATTTATTTATTAACCGTACATCAACGCGAGATCGCTCTCGCTCAATACATTTTCCATAAACAGCATTAATTAACAGTTTATAAAAGAGTTTTTCAAACTCATTCTTTGCATGCTTTCGCTTTTCAGTATTTAGTACAACATATGATTTTAACCAAGGTTTCAAAGCTCAAAATTCTATTTTCAATCGAAGACCATTGTCGAGCGCTTGCTTAAGGGCGCGATAATGAATTATATACCTTGTTTTATCGTTCAAAGTAGTTAGAAGTTTCTTTTGTTTGGAGCCAGGTGGTGTACGATGCTCGGCACAGAAAGGTAAATCACGATGAATATCGTGTATTTCCTCTGGATACTCCAAATCTACTTCAGCAATATAACCTACGTCCGAATCTGATGGTGTATTGAAAAAGTCGCGATTTGATTCATAATCAACCCATTTAAATTTTCCAACTGGTAAATGCTGTACCATCGCCCATCCATACAAATTATTTATATCATAATATAAAAGTGTCTTTGTCTTCTTTTTTTCATCATATGTCGATCCCATGTATGGATTATTTGCCTTTGCATATCGATTGCAGCACTGACTTATTCCACCTCGAATGCCTGATTCAATAAATAATAACGTGTCAATATCTGTTAGAAGCTCTAATTCTACCTTCGTCATTTTTAGAGCTGCTGCAAATGTTAATCCTGGAGTAGTGTAAAAATGTGCAGGACATAAGCCGTATGCTTTAATAGATGTGTCTCGAAAACTTTCAAAGACATCTGCTAAGAGTAGAACATCTGTTTTTAAATATAAGTCCGAATACTCTCCTAATGTTCTTATATTAAAACTTTCCCACACTTGAACAGCATGCTTATAGTCTTACTCATTAATACATGAATCTGTCAATTTATTATAAAATTCATTTTTCGATGGCAGTTTTGTAGTTATTAATTTATCAAGTCCATCTACAAAATCGTAAGGAAATATTCCTTTACGTCTAAGAAGATCAATATTTTCGTTTGAGTATCCATCTAATTGAAATTCCTGTATTGCTATTGGTACATTATCTAGATAAGACGCAAGTTTCTCTAAAGATGATGACAAAAATCGCCAAGAATCTAAGAATCTAAAACTCACATCACAGTCATCCATATACTTTGTGAAGGAAATATATTTTTCCTTGTTAAGAGATATTAAGTTAACTCGACCTTTCATCAGTGTAGAAGTTCCTATTTCTTTTAAAATAAAGTGTGTATCATAATTGAGATTGTGAAAAATTACTGGAATAAATTTCGAGTCTTTATATTTCAAATTGCAGGAATTATGAGCAGCACCTCTGAATCTAATGAGAAAAAAATTAATTTAGCAAAATAATTTGTTTTTCTTTATTATATTAAATTATTATTTAAATTATTATATTAAATTTACCTTCCTGTTAAATGACAGTGATCTCGCACTACCAGTTGCTCATCCAAAAATGGTTTTTGACATATATGGCAAACGGTCGACCATTTAAAAGTCAACTCTTCATCATCTGTGAGTTTCATTGGTTTTGGATTTTTATAGAGATGATCAATCTGCTCACCAATTGATTTTAATTCACGCACAAACCACCTTGCGGGTGTCTCATCGTCTGCACTTTTCTGTCTATATGCTTTGTAAACGGATAATTTGTCATCAAAGCTACATTTTACATAAAATCCTATACTGTATGCCTGGTGGAGTTGAAAAGCATTTTCATTTTCTGTAGGTTTTAATAAGCATTCAAAGTCAGCGTAAACTACAAAAGGCACTTTTTCCCCTTTATTATAATCTTCAAATTTTAAAATATATTTTTTTTTTTTTTATGTTATTTAACGTCGCTCTATTTATGCTTCCAAATATTGGTGCTAATCAGCGACGGAGGTCTACGATGTGTTTGTAAACAAAGCACATGTAAATTATTACAGCGGTGCTTGTGTCAATCGGCCGAGACCGGGATTTTAAAATATTATTCGATGAGTTTGGTAAATTTATTCGACAATCGTTAATATTTTTACAAACATTTTCATGATTTTCTAGCCTTTCCTCACTATAAAAGTGTTGTAAACATCTTTCACAATGGTATAATTTTTGGTGAGTCTTGCTGACTTGTGAATCTACAGGTCTGCATATACTTTTAATCGCAACATAATGGAATTTAGGCACACTTCCATTATCATCAGAAATATTATTTTCTTTATACTCATCGATGTAGAAATCTTGAATGAGAAGAAGATTTGCATGTTTCTCTTTCTTGTTTAATGAAATATGACAAGGTGATACTTCATATTTCGATCCATACTTTCTAAGCATATAAATATTTACTGAAATATTATTCCATTTTTCAAATTTGGAAACATCTTTTAGTTTTACAGGAAATTCTATATCACCAAAGTCCAACTCGTTTGCATATTTATCATAATTATGAACTCTTTGAGGATTTTTTTCATTTGGATGTAATGCTGAAAGAATAGCGTATTTAAAGTATTGATTATCAGTGTTATGGACATTGATACATGCTCTTTCTGATGCTATGAACTTTGGCAGAGGAATAAATGATCTTCCCTCGTGAGGTGAAAATTTTTTCATATTTATGCACAAACTTATAATACTTTTTAATGTCCATCCAGAATCTTTTTCCTGAAATTCTTCTAGATGAGTAAGAAGAGGGTTCTTAATATGTTCCTCATAACATTTGCCTAAATCAGTAGACATGTATACTGTAGCACTCATACTTGTGAAATATTTAATATCTGTTGTTTCCTCTCCATTTTTCTGCATGAAAAATTCTGACATAAAATCAGAATTTACTTTTATTGCACCATATTCTTGTAAGCATGCTTGTACTTTATCCTCAAAGAGCTTCTGTGCATCAAGCAAAAAACTTAAAATGTCCACATGTTTTAAATTAACCACAACACCTGTCCTTATTCGATTTTTAAAAGCTGATTGAACATCTCGCCATTCAACTTTAGCTGACTCGATAGGGATTAGACTACCTCCAATTGGTGCTGCACTATCAAGATAGAATCGAAATCCTGCTTGTAAACATGACAAATGAATAAGAGATGTTAAACATTTTTGATTTTCTGCTCGAGAGAGACCTTGTTTTTTTCCAAATTCTCTCAGCTCTAACAAAGCCTGTTCAGTTATTGTTGAATAATTCTCGAGTTCGATTACGTTCAATTCACTGACACGTTCGTAAATATCACGAAGTTGTTTCACTTGAAATTCGACAGACGAAAGATAAGCCATTTTACTTTTATTTTAACGTGAATTAATAAAATATATTTTAAAAAATATTTAAAATATATCAGACTTCACTTAATATTGCGTCTTTATTCACTGTTACAATACAACACACTTGTATAACTGGCAATAGAAAAAATAAGAAAAATGAAACTGAACTTATTTAACTGTGGTGTAAAAACTGTGCTCCTCCAAGAAACTGTCTCGCTTTTAAAGGAAAATGAAAAATAAGGAGAAGGGGAAACAGAAGTGGAAGCACAATGTCAAGCCTGCGATAGAAAACATTCAATAGCGTGTTAGAATGAGAAGAATATATGTAGACTAAGACCAATCAAAATATTATCCTTTCTCCTTGAACGTCCAATCATAAACGTGATTTCCTACGAGGGGGGCGTGTAGAGTTTAGGACCATCTAAATATCTACCGTTACTTCCTTTCTCAACGTACAAATGCTTTTCTTCTCCCACGCCCAATCGTAAATGACTTTCTTTAAGAATAGAGGGGATGAATTGACTTTTAACCAACCAAAAAAATTCAATCTGCATCATCCAATCAAATCTATTTTATTTTTCTCAGCCAATTGTAGGACAGTTCTCATTTCACGAGGAGGGGGAAAACTATTATAAAAATGAATGCATAAGCATAGAACTTACATTCATAATCAACACTTCTAACTATCGGTAAATAGAAATAAACTGAAAATGGCGAGGGAATACGAAGTGATGTTTAGAAAAAATATTCTGAAGTGTCCAGAAGATAAAGTATTCTTCTGCGACATGCAGGGTTTTCAAACAAGAGGCCCGCAAACTTTCATTTTAAAGGAATTTAGTTTAGTAGGTATGGAAAGAGGTGCACTATCTACAGTATATATCTTTAGGCCACCATTTCCATGGAGTGACTTGACATGGAATGAAAAAAAAACAGTTCACTGGTTGCAGCGTTATTACCATAGGCTTGAATGGGATCCTGGTGACATTCCATATCATAGGCTTCAAAGAACATTCGAGATATGCTGTACTGGAGTAAAAAAATTATATGTGAAGGGACGAGAGAAGAAGGAATGGTTGACAATCATTCTCCCAAATATGTAAGTAATTTGCATACTTATAATCATCTTTATATTTATTTCATGTATATATTTCAGAAAGTAATAAAAAATAAACTTTATAGAAAAGTATATTTTCATACAATGTTCATACATTGTTCATACTTTTTCATACTTTTTTATACTTTTTCATACTTTTTCATACTTTCTTATACTTTTTTTCTAATTCCAGAATTATATATGATATGGAGGAGGAGCTGCATTGTCCATCATTGCAAACATTGAAGAGTGAAGGTCAAAATGTGATTTGCCACAACCATCCATTATGCAGCCGAAGTATACCAATGTGTGCGATACGGAATGTCACAATAATGGGTACATGGTTGCAAAATTATTTGAGTGGAAAGTATGGACGAGATGAAATTGACTAAAAATAGCATTATTGTAAAATAAAATTTGTAAAAAAATTATATTAATAAATACTATATATTTTTAAAATAAATCAGATTTGTAATTTATATTTCAATTATTAATATTATTGTATAATATAAATTTTAAATTATATTATTCCTATAATTTTTTAAAAAAAAAAATTTTAAAAATGAATGAAAAAAAATTTGATACTATCAATTTTTTAAAAATAAAAAAAAAATAAGTCAGAGAATAATGAAGTAATTTAATAAAATAAAATAACTAAATAGTAAATAAATGAAAAAAAATTTTTAAATGAATGAAAAAAATTTGATACTATCAATTTTTTAAAAATAAAAAAAAAAATGTTTTATATACTATTCTTGAATACAAAAACTGTTTCAATTAATTTTAATTAATGATATTATTATTTTATTAATTATGATGAAATTATTTTTTTTTTTTTTTTTTGACAATTGATATTGTAAATATATATTAATAATTATTATTATTATATATTATAAATGTAATAAATGTACTATTATAATTATTATTGTTAATTAATTAAATTATTATTAATGTACGTTCTTTATTCTACGAGGAAAGATAGGATAAAAGGTAAAACATCATAATTTTGTTTTTTCCCATTTCTTTATTTATTTTTATTTATTTTTTTTACAATACACTTTCTTTAATTTTATCATTCAATTTATTCATATATTGAATATATATTGAATATATATATTGAATAATTTATATTCATATATTTTCATACATTACTATTATTATATATTATAAATGTACTATAATATAATAATTATTGTTAATTAATTCAATTCTTATAAATGTACGTTCTTTATTCTATGAGGAAAGGTACGATAAAAGGTAAAACATCATAATTTTATTTTTCCCATTTCTTTATTTTTTTTTTACAATACACTTTCTTTGATATTTTCATACATTTTTATTCATATATTGAATATATATATATATATATATATATATATATATATATATATATATATATATATTGAATAATTTATATTCATATATTTTCATACATTACTATTATTATATATTATAAATCTACTATTATATAATTATTACTGTTAATTAATTTAATTATTATTAATGTACGTTCTTTATTCAATGAGGAAAGGTAGGATAACAGGTAAAAACGTCATAATTTTGTTTTTTTCCATTTCTTTAGTTATTTTTTATTTATTTTCTTTTACAATACACTTTCTATAATATTTTCATACATTTTTTATTTTTATCTATACATATTACATATACATATTACATATACATATTACATATACATATACTTATTATTCAATATTATTCAATTTAATTGCATTTTTTTAAATCTTACATCTTGCACTATCCTTGGCTGCGCTGGGGAGGTTCGGCGTTGATTTCCTCAACGCTCGAGCAGCTTGAATATCGCATACTTGCGATGGATGGGCTGCGGCTGTGGTGCTGCGTCATCCTTGGTGTTCTCGGACGACTACGTTTTCTTTCCTTCCTCACCGAACGGCTCCTTGACCGTTTGCGATGCCCATCGCTTCCATTCTTCGTCCCTATAACAGATAAACAAAAAATTATACATATTAATATTAATATATTAAAATTAAATATATTTTAAAATTAAATATATAAATACATATATTATTTAATATTTATATTATATAATATATTGTATAAATTATATATAAATAAATATATTTAAAATAGAAGAATATTAAAACAAATTATTATTTTCCTTACCTCCATCTAGCTTTTCGAAAAATTCCGCAAACTTGACCGCTTGACGGATGGCTTCCGTCATCTCCTGCGCTCTTCGATATAGCGCTTTCCAATCGGTTGCGGTGCCTGGGAAGCTCCTTACCTTTTCTTCAAGGCAGGGCGTTTACAGCCCTTGTCAGTTAGGCTGCGATGATTGATATTGGCGTCGTCGGCCGTGCATCCTCCTCCTCCTGCTCTTCCTCCCCAAACAAGTCCATTGATTTCAGGTACTTCCCCCTGCTTCGGGGGAGCCTTTTCCACAGCAGGCAGCCGCTTCCCGGTGCTGATGCTGTTACTCTTGTTGTTGCCGTTGCTTCTGCCGCTGCCTGCCGTGCTCACGCTACCTTCATTTTTCCAATTTATAATATTATTAATCTTTGTAAATTTGAAGGCAGATTGTGATGGAAAAACTGACTGCGATTCCGCTTTTATACAGTTTTCCAGTGCTGACCTTTTATGAGAAAACGTTTCTATTGGTTAAAAAAAAATAAAAAAGAAGAACCGCCTTCGTTTACTATCTTATGGGAAGGATGGTTCACCCCTTCTACTTTGATGCAAGAAAATTTTCCTCATTGGTACTGGAGCACAAGTTTTCTCCTCCCTCCTTGATAATCCATCCCCCTCTCACCACTTACTTGTATGTTGATCGGTTATACTTTTCTGATGGACCAAATGAAAATTTTAACCTCCTGCCTCTCAACCACGGCAAATCGTATATTATTCCTCATTGGTGGAGGAACACAAATTTTCTCCTCCCTCTGAGACTCGGTGAAGCGTACGTTATTCGTCATTGGTGGAAATTGTATCACTCCATACGC